>PVKS010010306.1:0-60675 GCA_004027875.1 Aplodontia rufa
GGCAAGCGCCGAAACCACTGAGCCACCGCTCCAGCCCTCAAAGTCACCTTCTAAGAGCTTGCATGATGGGAGATGTTTTTATTTCTATTTGGGGGAAGAAAAGTGTGCCACAGCAACCCAATTATCTGTACCCAGAAAAAAATACTAAGTAGTGCAAGATTTGAATGAGGACGTTTTTCAGACAAGTTCAATGTCAGAAATCTACATTCCGGGTTCTCATTCTCAACTGTAGTGGAATGGCTTTCACCATGACATGATAACAAAGAAAGAAAGATGTGACTGGCATTCAGGAAAGATGCTCGGGGTCCAGGGAGAAATGAAGACTCCCAGGGTGGCAAGGCGAACGTTCTCTCAGAGTGGCAGCTGTACGTGCCCCAAAAGACCAACCCCAACCCCTGAACTGGAGCAGGCCAGAAAGCTCCAGGAAGCTCCAGTTAGGAAAGGATTTAAGCCTCAGCTACAAATAGTTGCACAGAAAGTTAAGAAAACAGAGAAATAAGAATCAAATTTTTTAAAAAATCTGCAACAAACTGAAAGTTATACTTATACCACAGGACTTAGTCGAGAATAGTGTTTATATGGCTACAGAACATTAAATTCCTAATTAGCAAAAATTCTGATATAGCTGTATTGGAGAATGGGATCTATGGCTAAAATACCTGTGTGTGTGTGTGTGTGTGTGTGTATGTGTGTGTGTTTGCGTGCGTGTGTGTGTGTGTGGATAGACACTAAGGGAGATTAAAGAAAGAGAAATCATTATCTTCCACAGTGAGAAATTAAGAGGTGCTACCTAAAATTTAGAAACTCCTGAAGCTTCAATATAAGTAGGCTTTCTAGAGATATTCGTATATATGTAAGCAATTTAAAATCTGAAAGTCTTCACCTCTGGAAAATGGAATTGATGAAGAAGGATGATGGGGTAACCAAATGAAGTCTTATGAAATTATTTGAGTCTTAAGAATTGGGATGATGGAGAGCGAGTTGACCTGGAGAGAGCATGGTTCCTACTTTGGGGCTTGGGCAGCACTTAGGGTATTCAGTCTCCATCATCACCGCCATGTGTGCTGCCAGAGGATAACAGAGGAAGGGTGGAGATGCTGGCTGTGTGTAGAACAATGGGGCTGCTCTGTCTCCTCCAGCAGCAGCAAGGACCTCTCCTGGAAATTGCCTGAGCACTACCCACCTTTCTGTGAAAGCCAGGGGCATGACCCCCAAGGTGTCTTCATCAGTATCCTGCTGACTCCATGGCCTCCTTAGGAGAGAAATTCTTTAAAATGACCTTTGGTAAATAGGGCAGAAATAACTAACACATCCAAAAATCTCATCAGGCTTCCTAGGAAATATGAATGTAAATAAAATATTGATTAAAAGCTAAAAGGATTTTAATTAGGTTACTTAGTTTAATAGTTTAATTTGGCAGAAACAGACAACTTGGACAAGGTTCTTTGTGTAAGCACATTTTAAATTACTAATTAAAATTTCAGATGGCAATCTGAGATTAGCAAAAGGATCTTCAAAGGCAAGTGAGATGCCCATTTATTTTATTTTATTAAAGAAAAAACTCAAAGCAATTCTAAGATGGTATTTGGAGTCCTCTTACTTAAAATAATGTCTATGCTTGGATATAATCCACTTTGAGCCATACACCATCTGTGATTAATTTATTGATCAGAAAAGATAATTTGGTGGGCAAACATCATATAAATTCCATTTTATTGAACATTCTTCTGTTTTGAGTAGAATAGATGAAATTGGTCTTTCTGAGAAATAGTGTTACCACAAAGGAGAAACTGATTCCTAAACATGTAAAAATGCATAGGGCAGTAAAATATTATTTATTCAGTCTGATTCAGCTAGTGTATAAACCATTTTGATGTGAGACATGCAGAGAAGCTTTATTTTGAGTCCCTATTAGGGAATTGTATATCGATATACTAAATGGCAAACTTCAAGGTCAAAGCTAAGTCTGTGTTTATGTTTAATGTGGAATAGCATACAGAATATAGCAGCTGAGAAGAGTTAATTACTAGGGCAGGCCCTGGACCACCTTCTTGGGCTCAAAGTCTGCTTTATTGATTAGTACTCATGCAACTTTAAGCAATTTAAAAAGCATTCCTGTGCCTCAGTTTCCATATGTACAATATAGGAGTGATAATAATTCGACCTACTTTGCAGGATTGCTGTAAGGATTAAAAATAGAATAAATGTTGAATGTATAGTACAAGAAGCTATAGAACACAGTCAATACTCAATAAATGTTAACTCTATAAATATGATATGATTAGGGTGGTAGAATTGCAGATTAAACATCTTTATCTTTAATGGGACAAAGAGGAAAAGATTAACCATCATCCACTATGCTGTAAAACAAATATGTATTCAAATCCCAACTCTCACATCCATTAACTCTGAGCACCTTGAACAAGTTGCTTCTCTGGGCTTCAGTTTCGTCCTGTTAAATGAGGATAACCATGTCCAACTTGGAGTGTCACTGAAGCGTCAAGTTTAAGGTCCAAAAGAGAGCTCCACACATAAATACTATTCAGTAAATATGAAGTCACCATCCTTTCTCTTCTGCAATTTGCAGAATTCCAATTTTTCTTCTGCAAAATACAAAAGTAGAAGAAAAGGTGTGGTGACTGCCTTTGAGAAAAGTATAGACATGGTGACTTACAAGGCAGATGTTTCCATTAATTTAAGTTCTTTAGGAAGCATCTCAGCATGCATTGTTTTCATAAAAGTGACCAAAACACAGGAGGACCTGAGTGTGGCATGATACAATCAAGTCCATCACTCATCTGCTGTGGTGAGGCAGCAGTTTGACTTATACGTAGATTAATCATGCATGTCAAAGATACATAAATGTCATCATGGCTTTTGAACAAGTCATGGAACAGTGGGCATGACATTTGTTCACCTTACATAACTTCAGAAAAAGTGCAGAGGGTACCATCTACATTTCATGGTTATGTTGATGACTTTGGCCCTGATATTTGACTGGAACATGGAAAGATATCAGCTTGAAATTCTAATGGGATGCTGATCTCAGGATAAATTCCTCACTGTCTTTTATTCATATCACAAGTGAATGGAGGTAAGACCTCTGGTTGCAAAAAGATAGTAAACACATTTCCTATCTTTGATACCAGCAAATTAAGAAATCAGACAAGGTTATGTTTGTTTTTAAGTATGTATGTCTTTATTAGATCAACAATTGTGGTGACTAAAAACAGTGAAAAGTAAGGGGGGGATATGCACATAAAAATTTCAAAGAATTAAAATGTTTAATCTGGTTATGCACGCCCCTAACCAAAATGTGATAAAAAATTAAACATGGTTTGAAGAATACATGTATTTTGATAGAGCCAAAGATTTTTTTTCATTATTCAAAAATGTCCATTTCTATTTTGAAGTTCCTGTTCAGCCCAGAGTTGGAGCAAGCCTCGTTCCCAGAGTTTCTTTTTCAGTTTCTGAAGTCACGTTTTACATGTCACCATTTAATCCTTTGAAAACTCAAATTCTTTGGGAACCCACAGAAGCCCTCCTTTTCCTTTGTATCACTGTCCACCATCTCAATTTGTGCCACTCAATTGATAAATATGCATTTTGGAAACTGATGTGTGCCCAGGTATCTCTTAGGAATGACATCAGGAGGTATGAGAAGTATTGGGAGTGAGTGCCCTTGACCTTGTGGGATGTACCTTATAGTTTGGGAGGGAAATAGAATGCTATTACAAGTAATTAGAGGAAGGCGTAAGGAAGCAGATAATGGGAAGGTCAGCTGTGCAGTTCTGGAGGTATAGGAATACCATGATGCCTTTAAACATGCTGATGGAGAGCAGGTGTGATTTTGGACTTCTTTACTAGGACATGGTTCCAGGTCCAGCATTCTGCCTCCATCATGTGCAGGGTGTGCCTCAGTGACGAAACAGTGCGAAGCAGAAAATGCTGATCATGTTCATGACCTTTCCAGGAAAACAGAACTGAGTGCATACTTTAAAACCCAGCTTCTTTTTTTTTCCTCTAAAGAGACAGAGAGGGACATTGACACAGAGAGAGAGAGACAGAGAGAGAGAGAGAAGGAGAATCAATTTTATTTATTTTTTATTTTTTCACTTGGCACTCATTGCTTCAACACTTCATTGTGTACGTGGTGCTGGGGTTCGAACTTGCATCCTTGTGCATGCCAGGCAGGTGCTTCAACCGCTGAGCCATGGTTCCTGTCCCCAAAATCCAGGTTCTTTTTACTTTTTTAAAAAAAATATCTAATTAGTGTTTTCCTTTGGTTGGGTGAAGTGGATTCTGTGGGGCAAACCAATTGATGGCCAGGTTTAATGACACAAGGCAATCACTGACCACAGGAACTTCTTTGGGAACAAAAAATTGTCTTCTATTAGTATTCAGTTAGTCCTTGAAACAGATTTAAGCTCCAGCCACCAGGCAGCTCTTTATCTGTCATTATCAGCTGTCCTTTGAAGAAACTTCTGTCTTGAAAATGCATCTACCTTCTTTGAGTGATTGTTTAGCACCAGAAAATGAATGAATCAGAAATTTCTTGGCTTTGTGGTTTTTCTCTGAATAGTAACCAGTGTCGAAAGGTGTGTGTGCCATCCCTGGTCAGCTTGGTCTAAGAATAAGGAAGTTGTATAATCAGTATCAAAGGCAGCTTTTGCTCACTAAGAATTCACTAATTCCTACACATTTCCTAATGGACTCTTTCCAACTTTTCAATTTTTCCATTAAAAAGCAAAAATAATTATATAGAAACAAAACTTTAATTCCAGATAGGCAAGGTGATATAATACAATTTTAACTCAGGCTTCATCTGAGATCAACTGTTTGGAATATTCTAGATGGCCATTAGTGGTCCTCATGAACCAAAGTGAACTTTATTCTTTCCATCTGTTCCCAACTTCTCTTTTGTGTTCTCTTGTCACCATGGTCACTGTATTGAATGACAACAGAGTTGTGTCTGCTACTCCTCTAAAGTTACACATCTGTAGAACCATGGTTTCTTTATGAATTTATGATGTGAAATTACAAAATTTCCAATGAAATTGATAGTTACCCTCATATTGTAAGAGAAATCTATAACCTGGGTGCTTACATGATGTCTCTTGCTTTTTTGTTAACTTTTAAAAAATGCTATTAAATATCATTTTGGAAAATCACACACCCCGGAAGACCGGAGTCTGTAAACTTTGGTTTAAATACATCCTGTAGCCCACCGGAGTACAGCGCAATCTGTTTGAAATGCTGTTCACATTTTCAGAAGAACAATTTGGCAGAATTGTTGAGCTGAGGCTTACACAGCTCCCTTTGGCCTATGTCCCATCACAAGTGAGAGCTACCTGTCGTCTACCAGCTCATTTCTTTGTCTGAACACAGAAATGGTTTGAAAATCTTCCTTCCGTTGTATGACAATAGTCCTTTTGGTGTTTGATTCCAACAATTTTAGTCCTGCCTTCTGGAGATACACCATAAAGAGAAAACTTTTTCCACACAATACTTTTTCAATATTTAACACAGAAAACATGTTCCTTCATCTTCCATTTCGTATTCCACAATCACAGACACTTCAATAATTGAAAAACTTTAACCAGTCTTTAAATGAAGGCAAACAATGGAGTTAATCAAGCATCTATTATGGCTTATTCTGGTGGTGTTTGAACTCTTGTTTTGATTCACAGTCTGTTAGGGAAAAGGGGAGTGATATGGGCCAAATTATATCATCATACTGTGTGCATGTACAAATATGTTAACAACTAATCCCATCAGTGTGTACAAATATAATGTACCAATAAAAAAGGTGGGGAAAAAGTGTTTATATACATTATATATATATAATATGTATAAATATATATATACTAATTTTATATGTATATTATACATTTTATATGCGTAGCTCTATGATTTGCTAATATGTCAAAGCACAGTGCATGTCTAGATCAGGCTTTCCCAACCTCAGCACTATTGACATTTTTGGCTAGAGGATTCTTTGTTGTGGGAGACTGTCCTGTACTTTGCTGTATCCCTGTCCTCTCCCTACCCAGATGCCAGTAACACTTCCCATTTCTGACAAAAAAAAATGTCTCTAGACATTTCAAATATTCCCAATGTTCCCTTGGGATCAGAGGCTTTCTGTTAAGAACCACTGGTTTAGGATAATTTTATCATTCAGTGTTCTAGCGCTACCTCCACAGCTCACATATTCTTTTTGACTACTTGAATTTGTCATCCGGCTTCTTCAGATTTATTTAGATTGCTATTGTTCTCAGCGCTTCATGTGGCTAATGAGTCTGCTGAGAACAGAAGGACATGCTTTTCCACTTTGTTTTGGTTCCTTATTCCACTATTAATAGCACTGCTTTCAATGTAGTGCCTCTTGGAGAGAAATTTCTGAAGTTTCTTCTCAAACCTGTATAAGTGGGCCTAGCTAAAGTGAAGGTCGTCACAACCCACTGAGCACAGCAGAGTGGTCACAGAGTGGAGCTCTTTTTTTTCTCACCCTAGCATGGTGCATGGAATGTGACACCTGACCTCCAACTTCTGTCCTAGGGAGCATGCCAGTGACAATCTGTGGAATAAATATCACCTAAGTTAATAGATTTATTTCTCTAACTAAAATGGAAATATTAATAGCAGTTCTAATGTTTAACTTCCTCCTAAGATTATTCTGCACCTCCCTGGCATTTGTACGTCATCCTTTCAGGATGACTGGACCCAGTAAATAGAACTTTCAGGAACACTGTGTCAGGTAGAAAACATTCCCCTAAAATACAAAGCCTGGACAAGAGCAGGAAGGCCTTTCCCTCTGTACTGGGTGGACTTTACTTCCTGTGATCCCACTCTGACCTGTCAGAGTGAGGGGTTTGAGGAGGTAAATGGCAGGTTGAATCGTGCCGTGCTTGCGGACAGCTGGGGTCTCAGGTTATTTTTTCCCATTATAAAGCAACCCGTAGGCCAGATTTTATGTCATTAGATTCCTTCTCTAGTTTAATTAGATCTTTCCAAAACTGTGCTCTCTCTGGATTTCTTTCCCTTTGTCTGCCTACGGCTGATTCCCCTTCTTTCTCAGCTCAGCTCCTGCCTCCAATCTCCATTCACGTGATTATCTCTAGAGGCGACATATAGCCCAAGCAAGACTAATTAGTTCTACTGGCTGTTTGGAATATGAGTCTTCAAGGGACCCAAATGTGAAAACTACCGTGGTTCACACTTCCCCAAGCTGCAGGCTGATTAGACCGCCCATTCGTTCCTGCTAGTTAGACCCAAAATGCTTCCCCAATCCCCACTCTTCAACGCTGCTCAGCTCCTCCTTGTACTTTTGGGATTGTGAGCCACACCACAGTTAGGACAGTTGTCATCTGCTTTTAATAAACCTAGTGAATTCAATCTTTAAATAGATTAGTTTTTCTCAGTTTGTGCTCTCTCAAAATTTCATAATTATATCTTCTATCTCTTCGAGACACAGTGCTAAACCAGGATTTGTGTGCCTTAAATTTTCATGTACAAATTATAAATAAATAAGAATTTAAAACAATAACTCATATATGTTGAATATTATATGTTAGGCACTATTTTTTATATAGAGCAGTGTTATATATGCCAGGCACTATTAATCTTGCAACCATGGAGTGTCCATTATATGTTAGGAATTATATTAGCTTTTAAAATTGTATTTTGGAAAAATTTTAGATTTATAGAAAAGTTACAAAAGCACCAAGAGTTCTTCACCCAGTTTTCCCCACTGTTAGCATCTTACAAGTCCATGCACATTTACCTAAACTAAAAAAACTAACACTGATGCATTGCTATTAATTAAACCATGAATTTTACTGGGAATTTACCAAAAATTTCCACCAATGGCCTTTTTTGGTTCCAAGATCCAATCTAGGTTCACATTAAATTTAGGAATACTTTTTAAAGTCAACTCATTTTTACAGTAATCTGTGAGCTCTGCAGATATCACTGGTTCCTCATTTGTATTTATACTTATTTTCTCATTTTAAAGATGAGGAAATGCACACACAGAAGCCAAAGCACTAATTGAAGTCATACAGTAAGTAAAACTAGGCTCCGAACCCATCAGTGGGGCTCCCAAATCCTTGTTCTTAATCCTTATCCTGCACTTTGCCTCACACACACAAAAGAGCATGATGTTAACTGATACACTACTTCATTTTTATTTTTAAGTGGCTTTGATTTGTGAGCTTCATTCCTAACAGACTTCAGCCACTGCCCCAATTTACTGCAGCCCTTCCGTGCCTGAATAAGCCGTCTCTTGAATAATTGCTCCTGTTTTGCTGAGATTAGTGTTGATAGTCTGCACGCTTTTTGTACAGAAATGACCTGCACTGAAAATCAGGTTATTTCCCCTTCCCTACTTTTCTAGAAAAGGTTTTGAAACTGTAATGTGTACATGGACTACGGGATGCCGGCTTAAAACGCAGGTGCAGCAGGTTTGAGGTGCTGCCTGTGAGTCTGTGTTTCCATCCGGTGCCCGGGTGCTGCTGGGGCGCGGAGCACACTTTAAGCTAGGTGGCTTCTCTCATTGCTCACTTCTCAGATCAAGCTTGTGACTTTCCTTGTGCAGTGCTCTGGGGAAGAGTCTGCCTGGCTTAGAGAAGGGACAGCTTCAGGCTATTCTGTGTAGTCTTGTTTAGCCATATCAGGCACCTTTTTTAAAAGAAACAAAATGCAGTTAATCAGTTTTTTAACCTTTGGATTTCCTTGTTGATTAAAGGGATGATTGAAGCACAGTATCTGTTCACTAGTTCTGATATTCTGTCTCTGTTCTTGGTTAATAATAAAAGACAAGTCTGTTTCTTCCCTGTACTTTAATAACCAAATCTATCCAAAGGCATATTAGTTGATAAAAATGTTTTCTACAAGCCTTGATTTAATATATTCCACCGGTTTGGATCTTGAATATCCCCTAAAGCCCATGTTTTTAATGCTGAGTCCCCAAGGTGGCACTACCAGGAGGTTATGGGACCTTTGAAGGAGATGGGATCTTTGGGTTGTTTAAGGACATGTCCAAGGGGAGAATGGAACCCTAGCACCTTTATCTTGTGTTCCCTCTTGTGATATGTGTGGTTTTGCTCTTTTGCATATTCTCACCATGTTGTGCTTCCCTGCCAGGGTCACACAGCAATGTGGGTCACTGATCAGAGACTATAACCTCTGAACCTTTGAGCCAAAATAAACTTTTCTCTGCAGAAGTTCATTATCTCAGGTGTTTTGTAATAGTGATGGAAACCTAAGTCATCTTCTTTGCCAACTCTACCTGCTGGATGTGTGACTCACGTTTCTTTGTATTGAATCACATATTCTTCCCTCCATCCTCCATTTGTGGCAGTTGAAAATCTGAGCGGGTCAGAAGCCATATTGACTTCTTTTTATATCACCTCCCACTCCAGGTTCCTCCAGATTTCTTCCTCATTGGAAACATTTGCTGTTGTAGTAATGTCAAGTCCTTTTCTGTTCCTTTATTTCTGGTTTGCTTATTTTAAGAACTTCTATCTCTCATTCCTTTACCGACTCTAGCCAACTGAGATGTATATTTTATGTATTTTCTTGGGCCCTTTTGAAATTTGCTCTCATAAAGCAAAATCTGAATCCGATCAATTCATTACATACCTATTTGATAATTAGCAACCCTAAGATGAGATCACTTCTTTCTTCTAAGTCTCCTGTTATTTAGGACCCACCCACACATCCTTCCTTATAGGTTAGAATTGAATCCAGACTAGCCATTCTCACTACTGCTTCCTTTCTTTTCTGGAAGATGAAAGTGTCTACTCTTCCTCTGGGCTAAGCGTTTGTATAGTTTTGTTTTGTTTTGCTTTGTTTTCAGTGAAAAAAAAATAAAGAAAAATTCAGGCTGTGCCCTTCAGAACTTACCTGAGCCTGGATGGCACAGGCAAACATTCTAAAAAACACTCCTGCTCTCAAGGCTCCGTCCAGGGGGATGTGGCAGTGAATTGGGAGGGTCAGATAGTCAGCAAATGCAGCAGCTCTTCTGGGAAAATCATTCCATTATCCTTCACTGGGACAGAGATGGCCACTATGTTATCTGTCCCAGTTACACTGTTCAATTAAATAATTGTTTAGATCAAACTAACCAGTATCTTGGGGTCCAATAACATGCAGAGTGAAAATAAACAACCAACCTCTGGGGCTAGAGCTTTCTAGAAAGTAATGATTTCCAATTTGGTATAACAATGACATGTATGGGGCTGGTGCTTGCCAGACACGCGTAAGGACATTGGTTTGAACCCCAGTACCACGCACACAAGAAAGTGTTGGAGCAACAAGATCACATGAAAAACTAAATAAAATTGATTCTCTTTCTCTCTTTCTCATTTTCCCTCTCTCTTTAAAAACCATGACATGGGCAGCTTAGAACAAGTGCATGTTTTGGGGAAGCAGCTGGTGTCAATTGTTTCTACGCACAAAACTGCAGATGAACCGGGTGACAGGGCTCTGAGTGAGTAGACAACTTGATCCTAGCGGTCCCCACCGAGCTTGCTGTCTATCTGGAGAAGTGGCTGGAGGAAAACAGCAACCAAGAGAGAAGTTCCGGTCATGGCTTCCGTAATGGCTTTGCTCTCTGGTTTTCTCCTGGCTGGTCAAGTGTTGGTGACCCATCCACCTGCCACACACACTGCCATGAGGATTGAGGATACGCTTCTTGTTCATAGAGAGGCAGCAGTGAGGGTAGAAATGTGTCGAAGGGTCAAAGTGAAGGGGACGGGAAGGAGAAGCAGCCCATGTGTGTGCTTTGGGAAGAAGACAGCCAGAGGTCCCAAGCACCCAGAGCCCTACATCCCTCTCCATGACCTGCTTTTGTGTCCTCCACCATACCAGATTAGCTGGCAGTTGGAGCTGTGGCTCAACAGATGGAGCGCTTGCCTGGAATGTGCAAGGTCCCGGGGTTCAAAGCCCAGTGCCACATACACAACTAAGTGTCAGAGAAACAAAGGCCAGATAAAAATAAATAAATAAAATTGATCCTCTCTCTCTCTCTCTCTCTCAAAAAACATACTAGATCAGCTGAGTATCTTTCTCTGTCCATCTCCTTCACCGTTCCCACCCAACACTTTGGCCGAAAGGAATTAGAAGAAGCAGCACCCTAAGAAGACAGGCAGAAGAAGCTGCCTGTCTCAGTGCCTGGGCTCCAAAGCCCCACAGTGTCTCTTCTGCAGCTTTTCACTCTCAGCTTCATTCAAGGGGAGGGCAGGGGAGGCAGATGCTTAACCCCTCACACCTTGCTGAAATCATTAGATACTAAGGATGGAAAAAAAATCACAAACATATTTAAGGAACTTTCTCATAACTTCCTTAATTGAAATAAAAATTAGTGCCTTATAAAATCTACTGTTTATATTAAAATGCTAATATTTACCAAAGTCTGGATCTTCTTCGTTGGAGATCAATGGTCACTAGATAATAGTTGCCCTTTGAGGATGTGGTGACAGTTTCACATCCCACAGATAAGCACACTTCTGCTGCTCATCCGACTTTAAGAAAACCTTTTTAAGTTTTGGTTTTGAAGGGTTTGGGGCCTAAATAAACAGAAGAACATTTTGAATTCTTTGCTAATGGACCTACAGTACAGGAAATTTCATTTGACTTTCATTATGTTGACCACATGCCTCAACTCATCATGTTAACAGTGCATATCTGAGAAATCAAATAAACATGGGTATGAAACCATACAATTATAAATTAGAAGTATATGTTTGATGGTTTCTACCCAAAGATTTGTTTCTATTTATACTCTCTAATAAGACTCTTTTAAATACATTTTGATGTTTTATTATCATTATTCATTTATTTGGTACCAGGCATTGAAACCAGGGAAGCTGAACCACTGAGCCACATCCTCAGTCCTTTTTATTTTTCATTTTGGGATGGGTCTTGCTACATTGCTCAGGAACTTGCTAAATTGATAAGGCTAGCTGTAAACTCATGATCCTCCTGCATCAGCCTCCTAAACCTCTGTGATTACTGGCAATACTTCTCAATTACATGAAAATAGTCCGCAACATAAAATCCCATACAACCTGAGAGCTGTATGCCTGTTAGCGATATTTTCTTCTTCCTGGACCCAAATATGCTGAAAAACACATTTTCTAAAAAAGAAAACAAAAGGAATGAGCACATGGAGGTAAATGTGTTCGTTGAGCATTCACTAAAAGTTAGATGTCATGAGTTAGAAATAAGATCAGGTAAATTTCCTCTTTATTTTCTTTTGATTCATCATAATTTACTGTTATACTTACTATTTTAATTCATCTATAACAAACACCATCATAAAGTATGGAACTTTAGTGATAATTCAAAATCCTTCCATTATCATGTGTTAAATGGTTATAGCAATGGGTTTGTTTCTCAGCTTTATTATTCTTTCATTAATCTCTATTTTTTTCAACTAAATTACCTTAACTTTAAAATATGTTTCTGTTTGAGTTCTCTGTTGTTGACATTTAACATGTAGCAGAGAGGAGGGCACTATCATGGATAATGCTGCGGCTCTGAGACCAGCTTTTCTGGGCTCAAATCCAGGCTCCATTGCTTACTAGCTGCATTACCCTGGTCCAGTTATTTGCCTCTTCTAATTCAAATTTAACAATCTAAAAAGTAGTAGTGCTAAGAATATTCATAGTGGGTATGTTAATAGCATGCATTTGTGTTGATGGAGAAATGATGGATGCTGTAAAAATGAACTAAAAATTCCCAAGGCTTAATGGAGTTGAAGGCTATTTCTGTTTCCTTTGAAGTCCTATGGGTAGTCTGTTGAGGCAAGGAGTCTTCCTTAAGCCTATTAAAGCTTGGTATTCAGAGTTAGGGGAAAGAGCACAGATGATTTGTATGGAGGATTTATAAACTAGATCCTGCTGGGAGGCTCCTCGCTTGCACTCCCCTCTCACTGGCTGGAATGTGGTCATATGATCAAGCCTGACTACAGAAGATCCTAGGAAATATGGTCCCCTGAATGTCCAGGAGGCAGTGGCGAGCTACTAGACAGTCTCCGCAAGAATATATGCAGTTTCTATCAAAATACCTGAAACAATACTTAATGCATATTAACTATTGTGATTATTAATATGAATAGATGTAGTCTAGCCACCAGCCCTAGAGGAGAGTAATAAACTGTCAATCACTGCTATGTGGGAGTGCAGTATGCTAAAATAACTGATGACTAAGTCCAGGGAGTCAGGGATGGTTGCATTTTGATGAAAGGAACATTTAAAACATACCAGAGGAGAAGTAAAATTTGACTAACTGAAAGGAAGGGAAAGAGACTTTCAGGCGGCATGGTCAAAAGTCTAGAATCGGGAGATGTGATGGATTTGGAAAATTTAGAAAAGTTAGACGTGGTCATTGGCAGCGTGTGGAAGTAGGGGCTGCGGAGAGGAGAAATGAGAGTTGAGAGAAATGAAGCGTTGAGGTCATTAAGGGTCTTAGAAAACATGTAAATTTGTCGTGACTTTATCCTAAAATTGGTGGAAGTCATTTGAGAGTTAAGAGAGGGGAGGCCGTAAGAGGAAACAGATGATAACGACCAGAAATAGTTTGTGGGATGGAAAATGGGTTCCAAATTTGTTATTACATGAGAGTCAGAGCTGACTAATGCTAGGGCATCAAGGTGGGATCTTGGGCATGGGACAGTCTAAATTATTTTTGAGAATAAGAGGTAATTATCGTAACTGTCCAATAGGTGAGGAGTTATAAAAACAAGTGCATTAGCTATGAAGCTGTTGGAGTAGGCCTAGTATGTTATTTTGAAAGCCTGGACTATTGTAACAGAAGATTGAATGAAAAGAAAGAAAAGATCGTTTCAAATAAAAATAACTCTAAGACCAAATTCCTTCATTAAAATTCAACTCTCATTATGCTGAAATGTGTAATTACAAGCTTAATCTAAAGAAAAAAATCAACTGTGGATTTTATAATCAATTTCTCAAACACAGATTCACTCTACAATAAATTCTCCAGAATCTATCATGTGCCTGGTTCTGTATAGTTGCCCGGAACTGAAATTTTAATAAAACCTTATCCTTGAGTCTTGTGGAAGAATCCAGTGCATACATAATTAAAAGGTAATTTTGTACATGCTGAAGCAACATTCCGTAGGAAAACTGTAGAGAATCTTTTATTTTTTTTTCATTGTTACATTGAAGACTATTTTGCAGCATAGGGGACTATGAACTGTGTGCTGAACTCAGACTTCACAAAGCAGGGGAGACAGAGGAAAGGACATGCCAAGAAGAGAGGTCAGTGTGTGAAAGTGCTGAGGGATGAAGAGGGGCAGTCAGGACTCAAGTTCATGGAGTGCTCCGGAAGCACTCTTACACCATTTGCTGCTAGTCAGTGGCTTTATGTGGCTGATGATCACTAATGACACGGGCCATGTTAGTAGAGAAGCCCTTAGGAGCCAATGCTTATACTCCTACACACACTTCCGCCTTCCCTGCCACCTGGCAGTAGAGCAGATGGAGAGGCTCCCTAGCCCAGATCTCTGGATGAGAGATATGTGGAGCACAGCCTCCTGGGACTGTGAGATGGGTGCACAAAGGAGTAAGAGTCTTGTTTTAACCCACCAATATTTTGGGGTTGCATTTTATGACAGCATAACTCAACCATTCTGGATTAACACAGTACACAGAAACTTGAAGCAGGGAGCTATGAGAACAAAGCCCTGAAGTTCATGGCAATGGCTTAGGGTTCAGGTAGGAAGCTCTTACTGAACTGAAGGCAAGGAAAGACACGGAGTAGCACAATGCCACAGTGAAAGCTCTAGAACAGTTGTCTCAGAACCACAGTACCTGGGGCAGAGGATTACACACCTAAGACATTTGGAACTTCAAAGGAATAGCACGGAATAGCACGAAAACTCTTCCTGCGTTGGTTGCTGTTGGTCACATTTGACAAGGTATATAACAAGGATAAACCTAGAAAAAAAAAATTTTTTTTCTAAGAGGTAAAAGGAATGAGAGGGAGACCATAATTTTAAGAACAATAGGGATTCAACATAGTGACAGTTTTTCATTTCTTAGAAGTAAAAGATGAAACGAACACATCGTAGAGGAACAATGCCAATCAAAATGTAGCCTTTTCTGAGCTGTGGCCATCACAGCAATTGTTAAAAACACAGAAAGAATCAAGAAGTGTAAGATTAACAGTCTCACACTGAAGGATTCGGTGTCCATTCAACCCATCCCATTGAATTAAGAAGCTTCAGTCCCTTGTGGTTCTTCTGCCAGATCTGAATCTGGCCCCAGTCTATTGTATCACTTCCTGTGGAGATTTCAGTTTCTCCTTATCCCCAGAGATCCTGCATTTTGAGCTCCATGCTGGGACTGAGGAGCAATTTGGGGTGAGCGTACTTTGCACCTGGGAAGGAGAGTAAGGATTTCAGGACTCCTTGTGTCCTTAACTCTTCACTGCTGCTCCGGGTCACCCGTCATCCCGGTCTATGGTACCCCTGCATTCCTCCACCTGTTTGCAGTAGTATTTTCATTCATCCTTCTGTCCATTAAGCTGCGAGCAAAAGTAATGTGTATCTCTCTGAGGTAGAAATCAAGAACGTTTCTAGGTTTTGTTTGGGGGAGTATAGCCAGTGTGTAACTCCCTCCCTTTATCACCATGATCTAAGGTAGTTTAGATTGTCCTGGCCTTTTGCACTCTGGGCCTCTGAACGACAGCAATGCAGAACATGGTCCCCAGCAGACAGGGGTGCAATTGTAGCTCTAGTGAGAAGCAAATCTTTATTATAAGTCATGTTGCATTTTGGGGAGTGGTGTTTACTACAGTTCAATAATCACCATCCCAAATAGCACATACATTAGAATATACTCCAGGAAGTGTAGGCACCAGGCCTTAAACGTTATGTGACTAGAAGCGGGGAAGCAGCCCAAGAAGAATTTTGTATTGATGCACATTGGATATCTTCGATTGAAATTATTCTTAGAGTGGAGCCTAAATTTAACCATTCAGATATTTCAAATATACATTTATGAGAATAATAATATATTTAAGGAATATTAAAGTTTTTGAAGTTTAAAATATTGATAAGCTTAAACATATTTTGATATTTGAGATTATTTGATATTTCTATCATTCAAAAGAGTATCTTTAACATAAGAATATTTTCATTACTTCTTAATAAAATTATAAGTAAATTTACATTGCTTAAATCTGTGCTTAATTAGTTTAAACACAGTTAGCATACATGCAAGGCCACTTTTATCTGCCATTTTGGCTTTCAGAGATCTTTAGTAATGGGTTTACTGATATTGATGTAGCCCAAGGATTCAACTCAGGTTCTCCAGATTTTCCCCACCACATCACAATGTGTTTTAAAACAGATAACTCCTTGAATTTGACAATAAATTAATAAATAAAATAAAACAAATCTACAAAGAGCTAACATTCCAGAGGAGCGAGGCGGGCGTGGACTCTGTATAAACACACACATCTGCCCCAGGCAAGAAGTCAGCACAGACCAGAAACAGCAGCAGTTCCTGAGCCGTGGAACCATCAGTGTCTTCAGTTCCCCCAAAGAGCAAAGATTAGAAACACTGATTCCAGGTCCATGATGCTTATTACCTGATTCCGTATGTGTGGCTGTATAGATTCATCGTATGTCACTATCACTCCGTCTTACAGCTTTCATCAGTCTTAACATCTCCTTCTGTTGTCCATAATGTCTTGATGCGATACAAGGACTTTAATCTGAGCAAGTGAATGCAACTGACTATGTTAGCCAGGAATTTGGAATGAGAAGAAATGAATAAATAAAACATAATTTGGTCTGAAGGCAACCCCAAATACCAGTTTGTGAAATTACATATTACATGATATGGATTTGATATCCCCTCACTCCTGAAATAGTCCAGTTTTGGAAAGCAGGCCCTTGCATCTAAGATCAGCGCTGATCTGTGGGAGCAAAAGGAATTCATTGACTTTTGGGAAGCACCCTATTAGTGCCCTGGAGAACTGCTATTTAAATTGAGTGATTTATTATGAAATCATGGGTATTTAGCAGAATTATACCCTGGTAGCTTCTTTATGTTCTTTTCTATGAGGCAGAGAGGCCTTCTCCATGGGAAAATTGAAAATAGGGTACTGACAAATTATAGAAATAATGAAGAATCCCTTACAGCCTGGTGGGTTTCTTTGGAGGAAAAGGGAGACAAGGGATCTCTGATTTGTTATCTTGGAAAATGGGTCAAGGCACAGGTGGAATCCACAGTTCTTTTCAGTTTCCTTCAATCCTGGGCTTCCTGGGAGGCTTAAGAAATTTGTCTTTATGTTCCAAGTTTGCCCTTTTCAGCGAGAAAGACGGAAGAAAAATGCTTATTGATGACATTGCTCAAAACCTCCCCTCTCTGCCTCATGTCTTACGTGCGTTTTTGTTGTATTGTGAACACACTTTTAAAACTCCCAATTTACCTGCAAGTATGCTGTGCTTGATTCGCCCACTCATAAGTGAACATCAGAGTTCCGCCAAGACAGGGGGCCCACGGGGGAGCCCCAATGGCCACAGCCCTGCTGAAGCAGTGCACAAGGAAACTGAAAATTAGCCTGTGGGCTATGTGGATGCGCATGTGTCCAGGAGAGGGGCGCATTTCACTCTGAGCCAAGAGAGGCAGAGAGACGGCTTATTGGGGAAACCAGCAATGGAGCTCTGTGGAAATGTCACTACTGAGCCTAACGCTCTGTAGAGAGCTGGCCTCTTCTTTGTTCCAAGAGGGTTGTTGTGATGTTTAGAACTAAATATTTAAAATTATGCAAAACACATATACATGCTTGGCACACAGTAAGTGTTCAATAAATATTGTCTGTTTATGATAATGATTACTTTAGCACGTATTTCATGTATGTTGGTACACAAAGTGACAAAGGGGACTTTGGGATATTGTTACATGATCCCACTTCCCATCTCCCCCACCACTCATGCACCAATCAGAGGCATTAACATGAAGGATGTAACCTGGACCAAATGCTCGATCAGGATCTTTAATCCTCAGTGCTATATACATGCAACTGGAGCAAGAGTGTTTTTCAAATCTGGAATGGTAGTTCACCAGGTAGGAAAAAGGGAACAATGCATTTATTTTCTTTTTGATAGTGGGGATTAAAACCAATGGTGCTTTATCACTAAGCTACATCCTCAGTCCTATTTATTTATTTATTTATTTATTTATTAGATTTTGACACATGGCCTCACTGGATTGCTGAGGCTGGTCTTCAACTTGAGATCCTCCTGCCTGAGCCTCCCAATTCTCTGGGATTACAGGTATGCACCACCATGCCCAGAACACAGGAGGCTTTGAAACAGGAGAAGAGGAGGACTCTGTATCAAGCATACACAGATGGATAACAGAGGGAAGTGTTCAAAATGAAGGACTTCACTACTAAAGTCTCCAAACTGCCTCTGGATATCAGTCTCTTTGGGGAAGGATGACCAGGATGTCATGTGGGTCTTGTGGATGCTGGCATTTAGAGAAACTGTTCATGTGTATTGCAGTCTTGCACTCACACTGTTCACAGCCATGATATTCTGGTGTTAAAGCCATTCTTGGGAATTTGGTCAATGTAAGTGAAGCCAATGAAAATGTTAATTTTTAACTGACATGTGAAAAAATAGGAAATGATCTAAAAGCCTAAATTACTGTTTTAATACCTTTTAATGTTTAATTTTATTGGAATAAAGTCCTAGTTCCTTGGCTAGTCTTTATTAGGCTCTGTAAAATACTGCTCTCCTATATCCCAACATCTGTCTCAGCTGCCTTCTTCCTGCTATTCTTTATTTTATTTATTTTTTGTTTGTAAAATCTTTTTATTATTTCTTATAAAAGTTACTTTCAGGGACTGGAATGGTGGCTCAGCGGTTACCGCACTTGCCTAGAATGCGCAAGTACGCGAGTTCAAACCCCAGCACCACGTACACAATGAAGTCTCAGAGCAACAAAAGCCATGTGAAAAACTAAATAAAAATTGATTCTCTCTCTCTCTCTCTCTCTCTCTCTCTCACTGTCCCCTCTTTTAAAAAAAAAAAGTTAGCTTCTTTGTATTTTCATTAATTCAACGGTCTTATTAAAAATAGTTTATAGTTTAGATGAAGATACAAACTATCAAAAAGATAATCTGAATAATTATCAATCTTGTACCAGAATAATTCATTTGTGCTATTTACATATTTTTATTAGATGAAATCAGAGCCACAATTGAGGGGGAATCGTTAAGCAGTCGAGAACAAATGTATATTTACATGGTTATTCTCTAAATGGGAATGTCCCTTCACAATCACTGCGTTCCTTGCTCCTGATATTCATTCTCCGTCTAAACACACTTTTCTTTCTTATTTTCTAAGAATTTTCTACTTTTCTGCATTTGAAACTCGTGTCTTCTCGTTGCAGGCTCCTCTTGTTCTGCTGTGAGCTGAACCCGCACCTGAGCTACCGGTGTCATCATTCATAACTTAATTACATGATTTAAGAAGATGTATTGCCAGCATCTGTTTACATGAACATTTACCCTGCTGCCTGTGTGCTCCTAGCAGGAAGGGACTATGTTTTGTTCATTTTTGAATCTTTAGCACCTAACACATAGAAGCCTGCCCTAGAAAAGGAACTTAATAAATATTTGCAGAATAAATGACTAAAAATAAATCACAAACAGTATAAAGTAGTCTTGGTGATAGGCAACATTTGTCTTGACACATGGGATGAGGTACTACACAGAGCATGAGAAAGGAACGGAATAATTCTATCATAAAATGTTCTTGTTAAAGAAGCCACATTGTATTAATAACCATGAAACATTAGGAAGATTTCATTTTTAAAAACTACCTTTACTATAAATTGCAATTTGCTTCTCGAATAAGAAAGCCAGTCCCTAAAGGATGGGTATCAGTTACTGAGCAATCCAAATGTTAAAATCACATACAGCCCACAAGTTGGGAGATGCCTAAGTAGGTGGAATCTGTTGAGTTCTATAATAAATTGGCATTTCCTTATTTTTTTGACATTAAGGTGCTGAAATACCCTGTCAGGTATTAACATGTTTGTTGATGGTAACTTGGCTTGGCAGGATAGAAATGCCAGCGTGAGCTTTATGATTATATTTTCATTACAAAATATAGATCTCTATCTAAGGCAGTTGATTGCTTAGAGGTATCAGTCCCATGTTGGGAGAATGCTTCAGTGCTATTACACTTGTTTGATTTCAGCAGTGGACCTGTGCTCAGCAGTGGACCTGTGCTTGAAAAATGCATTTGGTAAGCGGTTTAGCCAATGTCCACATCCCCAAGTGACAAGAGAATGCATGTAAAAGAATCAGCTAAACCAGATGCTGTGCATTGTAGAATTAAAAAACCATTTAAATATTGTACAGCTTTTTATTTCTAATGGGTAGTATATACAACTATATATTAACTTGAATATATAATTGAGTTTATATCCAAATAAAAAGCATTCTTTTGCATTTTATATGCTCAATTTATCAATCGTGCTCCTGCCAACATATTATAGGAATTTTAAAACCAATTATAATAAAAATTTAGGCCAGACCTATAAATGTGAGTAATTCTTATGGCTAAAAAAATATTTCAGTCACTTCAGATTTACTTAATGAACATACTTTGAAGAAGAATAAAAAGGGTTGAAAGTTGAACAATGTTCCTTCCTTGTCCCCTTTCCAAAACACCAAAACAAAAGAAAAAAAAATACAAAACCAAAACAACTCTTCGATCACACTTGTGATTTATGAGCATTTACTTTTTTCTTGTTAGTAGACTAATAACGGCAGTGAAAGACTTCTTAAAGTCTTCTGTAGAGTTATTAGTGAAGGCTGCACTCAGATCCTCAAGTTGACTTTAAAGTGTCTCGTGGAGGAAGGCCGTGCTGATCCTTGGAATGATTTGTGATCAAAGGACACGTCCATCTATCTCTAGTGGGATTAGAACACTACCAATCACCATTTTCTCTCCGAATGCTCAGGTGGATCATGCAGTCCGCTGAATTTTGACATCAGATTATTCACATTACAATTCATTGAACAATTTTCTGTCCTGATTACTTTCTCTAGATAACAAAATGTGATTCAGCAAAGAAACACAAACTCAGCGACATTCTATTGCTTAATTTGCCCTTTCTTTCTTACTCCTAAATATGAAAAGAAATACTTTATGTAGACCAGGGTTTTCTGTTTACAGTAATGGGAAAAAATAAATTCCTTCCCTGTGCCAAGATTGAGCTGTAACCACCAATTAGAAAGCAAGTTGATGGAACACTCCTAAGAGCTTGTGAGCCTGTTAATGCCTCTCAACCACTGCTCATGGCAGTGGCTTGCAATAATTATTACCATAAGCATAAATATAAAATGAGGGGTTGCACTGTGATCTCTAAAGTCCCTTCCAGAATCCAAGTTTTGAAAGTTGGTAAGCCTGAAATTGCTGAAGTCTATCTGAATGTACCCAATTTGTGCCTAGGGCCCTTTTTTCATTCTTTTAGTCCAGAAATACAATCTTCAATGAAAAGTAAATTCTAAAGATTTGTAATAATGATATGTGATTCTACAGCATTTTACCTTTCATGCAGGGGCATTTAATTCACAGTAATACTGTGGAGAAGTTCTAATACCACCTTTGATAAGTCTGTGCACAATTTTGTGTTGCACTAGCCTGATCTTTTTGTTTTCAAAGATGCTAAGGGGTTGTTTCCATATTTTAGCTATTGTAAATTGAGCTGCTATGAGCATCGAGTTTGCTCGATGCTCACTTTAGGGTGCTGATTCTAAATCCCCTGGAAAAATACACAGGAGAGGAACAGCAGGGTCATATGGTGGGCTCATCCCTAGTTTTTGAGGATTCTCTGCACTGCTTTTCAGAGGGGCTATACCAGCTCAATTTACAACAGCTAAATTATGGAAACAACCCAGATGCCCCTCACTGGATGAACGGATCCAAAAACTGTGGTACATTTATACCATGGAGTTTTACTCAGCAATTAGAAACAATGATATTGCAGCCTTTGAAGGTAAATGGATGGCTGTGGAAGAAATTATGCTGAGTGAAATCAGCATAACCCAGAGAACCAAGGGTTGAAAGTCTCCACTCATCTGTGGAGGCTGGAGCTAGAAACTGGCCATTGAGAAGGAGGTCTATTTCATGTTTTAAATCTGGATATCGTGTAATGTCATACAACCTAAGGCATTTTTTGTAGAGATATATTGGGCAGGAGGGGAGGCAGGGATAATGTTGGGTAATTGGGGGGTGGCTCTTGGGGGTAAGTCTGATTTTCAGAATTTATATATATATATATATATATATATATATATATATATATATATATATATAATTTCATTAAAAAATTTTTTTAAAAAGATGCTAAATCGTCTCCCTTAGTCATACATCCAGGGAGTGGAAGACAGGGAGCCAAACTCATCTAAGCCTAGATGCTACATGAGGGACAAAGGTCATCTCTACCATCTTCTTTACCATTGTTCCCTTAATATCTGACCCAGTGCCTTCCTTAGGCTATACTTGAAGAAGAAGAGGAAGAGGAAGAGGAAGAAGGAGAAGGAGAAGAAAGTGATGGACATATCTGTATTATGTCAAGCCATGGTCAGTACTATAAAGAAAAATCAAGAATATTCAGAGTGGTGACAGGCTATTTTAGATGACGAAGGAATCTTTTGAATAGGAACCATTTGTGAGAGCAGAAGAAGCAGTGATAGTTAGGGAAAAACTTTCTAAGTATAGTGGGAAGATGACACAAAAAAAGACCCTGAGGAAAGTGTGCTGAGCATGTGTGAAAGACAGCAAAGACTCCATGTGGCCAGAGGGCAAAGAGAGAGGCTGAGCTTTCAGAGATGACATCCTACAGGTAGTGGTGAAAGGGACAGGGACCTTAGTGAAGTCGTTGATTAGGCAACAGGAAAAGCAACTCAATCCATTTTTACACATACAACTGAAAAGGTAAAACTGAAAGTGACACAAACACAATTAGGTATCCTGCCACTAGTTTAACGTAGGGACTCTATTCTCCAAATCTTTCTGTGTTAATTTTTTTACTTGCCTACAAACTTGGACTTCACCCGTGTCATAGTTTTGTAAGAAAATTTACATTTTTCACAAACCCTTGCTACTCATTCTGAGACTTAAGCTTCCAAAACCCCACCATTCTCAGGTTTTGACTTTCTTTATTTTTTTCTCGCCAATGATTCTGAAGTTCCTTTTAAAGATGGGGCACTGAACCAGCGCTCTCCAAACAAAGTTTCACTGAGTACAATTTCCAGAAAAGCTAGTGGGTGCTCTTTGGTCCAAAGAATCTCTGAAGTATTGTACATCTATTCCTTCTCAAAATTTCACAACGCGTGTGGACGGAATTTAGGCTAGAATTCCTTCGGATTATTAAAAATCAAAACAATGTGCTGCAACATTTCCTCAACATCTCACCCTGAAAATCTGAATTATTTTCATTATTTTCTCTGAAAATAATTAATAGTAGAATCATGAGGTGTCCTATCTACCAAATTAATACTGTCTTTACTCTATTATCAATACTTCCTCTCATTGTTTGCTTTCTTCCTTCCTTCCTTCCTTCCATTTGTCCATCATCCATCCATCCATCCTTCCATATAATTGAAATAGGCACTAGGAATAAAAAAAAAATGAATAATACACAGTCCTAAGCTCGAGGTCCTCCATTCTAATGGGACAGACAGTCACATAAAGGAATAATTCAAATTCAGTGTGATACATGTGGTGACAGAGGTATTCATGGATTCTCATAGAACTCAGAGCAGAGGATACTTAATAATGCAAACTATGGTTTAAATTAATAACTTCCCCTTCTTATGAAGCCATATAAGTGAACAAAGATGAGAAGTACATTCCAAAATAAATGATAGATTTCTTTACGATCATATTGGATTTTTTACGTTATTTGCAATATTTTTTAACTATAGAAGAATTGAGTTTTACTACTTTTAAGGAGTTTGCCTCTCATGGTAATCTTATTAAAAGTAAAAAAAAATTATGGTATCAAAATGCCCTTTTAGAAGTTCCAAGATGTCATTTAAAAGCACTTTTAGATGGACTGGAGCAGTGGGCTCAACAGTATGCGAGTTTAAACCCCAGCACCACGTACACAACAAAGTCTCTGAGCAAGGAAGCCCATGTGAAAAACTAAATAAAAATTGTTTCTCTCTTTCTCTCTCTCTCTCTTACTGTCCTTCTCTCTTAAAAAAAAATAAAAAATAAATAAAAGCACATTCAGATGTAAGTTAGAAAAACATTCTGCCAGCACACTGCGCGTGGTATCCTAAAGACAGGGTACACAGGGCAAGTAAGTGGGCTCAGTCTCCACCCCAGTTTACCTTCTTGGGATTCCTGTGTGACTCACAGACAACTCTAAGGAGTTAGTTTATTTCAATTCAGAATATCTAACCTTTTCACAGAATCCTTTTTTAACTGTTCTCCTGATTTGCTGAATGCGGAAACCAGCCTTTCTGAGATATTTTAGCTTTAGTTTATGATAAATGCAGTGTTTTGTTTGAATTTTGTTTTTTAACACCATAAATACTGTCAAGAAAAAAATGGAAGTCAGAATGTGGCAAAAATTAAAGCAAGCTTTGCTGGAAGACAGATTATCTTTCTAATATAAACCTAATACATTTTTAGAAGTTGTGGGATGTGAGAATCACCTCCTACTTTATAAAGGCATAGATCTATTGCATTCTGCCAGAAGTTGTTCTTTCCTCGAAATACCCTGGAAAAGAGGACTGTAACATAAATATAATCACTTTGCTGAGCAATTAAAGGAAGCTGAAGGTAATATTCTAGAGAGAGGAAGTCAGTATCCCATAACTGTTGCCTAAGTCTTGATGTACGAATACGAAGTTTAGGGCATTAGCCTTTTGGATCCTATTCCAATGGGGGCATATGGCAACAGCTATACTCTATGACACATCAAAGCTGAATATATGCAGGAAACGTTTACAGGTACTTGAAAATACTAATATTTGGGGCCAAAAACCCTATAAGATAACTTACCTGGATGCCTCCATTTCTGTTTTAATCTATTATTGATCTAAAGATACAAATACAGTGTAGACTCTTGCATGAGTGCTTTATACCCCTAAATTTTGAAATAATTGATTAGAGAAATGCTAAATAATTTAGTAATTTAAAAAAATTTGGTAGAGTCAAACAATTTATTTAATTCTTCATTCAACTTTATAGCAGATTAATGAAGGGCTAGACACAGACGAACTAAAACGTACATCCTTATAATAAGAGATGCTTTTCCTTAAGAGCATCCCAGCACTTTCTTTTCACTGTTCAGCGCTACGGACGTTCGGATCCAGGAAAGTCGTTGTTGCTAAGGGTGGTTATGGTGGTGGTGTATGTTAGTTGGGGAGCGGGGGAGTCCATTGCATTGTAGGATACTTAGCAACACTTCTGGCCTCTGTGCTGTAAGTGTTTGTACCAACCCACCCTTTTCTTGCTAATCAAATGTCTCCAGACATTGGCAAATGTCCCCTGGACCAGAAAAATTACCCCTGGTTAAGACTCAGTTTTTAAAACATAGGTTAAGTGTTTGAATCTGAGATGAGAAGAGGAAGAAGGCTTTAGGATTGCTGTTACTAATTCTGACGTAAGGAATGGGAAGATGCACTGAGTCTTTTATGGTCTAGGAGAAGCTGTGCACCACAGGCCTCCAATGGGTACCACTGAGAACTCACTGGCAAATGCCACCCTGGATCTGAGCAGCTCTGCAGTGCGGCTGAAACCTCAGTCTTTCTTCAAGAGTGGCCATGGTGAAGTGGAGAACATAAACTTTCAGGAGAAGGACAATTATACAGAGTTGCTACAAAGTGTATCTGCCTTCTGAGCTAACGTGGGCAAACACTTGGATGCTCTTACTCATGGCTGTTATCAGGATCGCTGGGATCCACCGAAAGGACACACTCTTATCGGAGGCAGATAAGAGACTCTCAGAGAGCAGTCGTGGGCCGCTGGGCACTTGGCATACCCTCAGGACGGTTCTCATCCTCTGCCCGGGCTCCTACCAATCGCTTAGCTTATCTCCTGTCTCTGGCTGGCTGTGCTCCAAGCGTCCTCCCACAGCTGTTAGAATGTTCTTTCTAAAGCACAACCCTGAAATTATCTCTGCCCTACTTAAAATGCTTTGATGCTGCCTTTGAGATAAAGTTCAAGCTCCTCATCGTGGACTACATGCTGACTTGCACAACAAGTCCAAAACTTACTTGTGAATTTGACCCCCTCCCCCGTGTCTACAGTCTTGCTCCTACAGCCTCTGCCTGTCACTGGCCCTCTATGTGTGTATCCTGTCTGTATCCATTGAAAAGAGTCACCCAAACACAAGCCAGCTTGATGCACTTCTTCTCTTTCTCTCTCCTCTCTCTTCCTCCCCCTTTCTTTCCAAATCAGCACTTCATGGTGTCATTAAAACTGCAATTTAACAGTTATATAGCTTAGCGCTCTGTTATTTCTTACAACTTCTCTGCCTCTCTTTATTTCCCCCATGTGATGCTGGGGATGGAGCCCGGACATCACACAGGTGAGGCAAGTTCCATAGCACTGAGCTACACCCCTGCCTGGTCTCCCCAGCTCTTCATTCTCCCCCCCCCCACTTTCTCTCTCTCTCTCTTACTATTCCTTCTTGACCTCTTCTCCTCCATAAATGCTGGCATAGAGAGATGTCCAAACACTGATGCTCCTCTCTTTTCACTGTTCAAATGTCCATTATGCAGCCACTGACACTTCAGTGACATTGACTTCCAAATGTGTCCCTCCTCCCTCAACCCGTATCTTAAGCAGCACAACCCTGCAATTAAATGTCTACAAAACAGCTCACCTGGATGTCTCATGCACACCCCCAATTCTACCTGCCTTCAGCTTAGCTTATCTACCCTGCGGACTTGGTCACCTTATAATAACACAGCAGGTGACCGCCCTCATCAGAAACCTGGACTGCCCTGCAGTCTGCTTCCTTGTCAGTAACCAAAGCTAATAGATTCTATCGACTAGAGGTTTCCCATAGCTTTCTTATTGTTGCTGACCTTATTCAGGCTCCTTTGTATGAGAAGTTTCACATATTTATCATCAATGTGCTCCTAGTCTAAGGCTACTCCAATCTATTCTTGCTGCTGACAAGAAAATTCTCGTCATAGGCCTTCTTGTCTAAAACTCTTTCATGGCTTCTCTGTAGGACGTAGCTAAGCTTATTGTCATGGTAGACTGGAAAACCATGAACATCCTGACTACAGTGGGTCAAAACTATTCACCATAATGGCCATCATAAAACAGGCATATTGCTTCCCAGAGATCTCTTCTTCCATGCATCTCCTTTCCAAGCTTTGGGAACTCACTGCAGGCCCCTGAATTAGGATCCTAGCCCAGATCTCCATGGTTCTTTTATCCCTAAACTTCCTCTCACCTGTCCTACTTTTCTGCCTGGAATGCCCTTCTTGTCTCTGCTTCCCTGTTAAACATAATTTTCCTTTAAAAACCGACTCAACTCTAACCTCCTCCAGGAAGCCACATCTGACTTCTTTCATCCTACTGAACACACTCCCATTTTCCTCTGCACTCATCCTGTGTCTGTAATTTTTAGTCACTGCCATTGTGTCTATAATTTTTAGACATACTTACATTCCCTTCTTGACTTTCTCAGATACTAGATTAAGAGTGATTATTAGTGTTCAGGAAAAGCCGTATCCTGTTTATTCCTAGTATCTACTATAACAATAAAGATTGAGACATTAGAAATATTCTTTGAAAAAATGGATAAATTAAGGAACGTATGAGACATTTTTTACAGCCCATTACAGCTCTACATTTGCTGATTCTAAAGCATCTTTTCAAAGCTTCTCTCTTAGTATTCATAGATAAAAAATAAAAGGCAGTTCTCTCAAGAGAGGTGAGACATGACTTTGATTTAAAATAAACTGAGTGGAAATGTATAACTCCAGTGCAATGCAGACAGCGTCTGAAGAACAAGTTTGGACGGGGATAAAAGACACAATGAGCATGACATCGCTGAGGGGCAGAGACAAAAATGTGAGAGGGAAAGGGGCTCAATGTGGAAAATCAGTGGTGTCACGTACTTTTCAACTACTTCATATGTTGCCGAAGGATGGCTGTGGTCATCTTCTATTTCTCTGTCACTCCATAACTCTGGTCAAAGGGACAAGGAAGCAGCACACCTCATCCAAACTCGCTTTCTGAAATGACAGGAGAAAGTGAGAAAATATCAAAGTACTACTTTTCCTTAATTTCTGTCCTTTAAAAGACATAGAATTGTGAAAATCAATGACAAAACAGAGGCTAGTAGTTGCTGCAGGAACAATGTCACTAAAATTTTATAAAATAAAATTTCTATTCTTGCTTCTTTGTAAGGATCACTGTGAAGTTCGCTTCCCTGAAATACTATTCCTTAATTGTAGGTGTGGTGGTATCAATATCTCCATTCAAGCCAGAAGACTTTATTTTAACTAAATCAATGTTTAGAATTAATTATGGGAGTTTTATCCTACCTCTAACAACTAAAATTCCATCTCTCAGTATGAATGGCACCATGGGAGCCAGCCACTTGGATGCCTAAATTTTTATATAATCTGATAATTATAAAGCATGCAAACATGACCATCAATTGCATATTTAAAAAAGTCTCTTTGATCATCAATCAGCAAAAATGATCGATAATAGAGTTTTAGAATTTCCATGGTGGGAAGTACCTTTAAAGCTTAAAGTCACTGTACTCTCCATGGCTTCTGCTCTCTGGCTTGGAGTTGGAGGACACCCTGGTGGATCCTTCCATGCCTGGATTCTATGATTTGGGTCACACACACACATGTCTGTATTGGCAAGGTTTACATAACAGCATGGCAACCGAGACAGGCAACATCTTCACACAGACGGTGGGGAAAAGATGGAGAAGCAAAAGGACAAGGTCCAACTTTATTTGAGGCCAAATATTGGCAGGCTTTGGCAGAGTAATGCTTGCCTTGCTCCACATTTTTAGAACATGGGAGTTGAGGTCTCCCACCCCTTCTGTAGCACCATCTGCCTCAACCTTGCTAAGGGAGCATCGCATGACACTGATCTCTGAAACACCATGATATTTTGACTTTTGATTTCTGCTATGTAATGGTATGGAGAAGTACTGCCAAAAATGTAACTAATTGTATATTATCTTTTAAGCCAGCTGGGAAAAGGGCTCATAATGGGAATGTCATTAGTATAAACTGTAAGATTAACAACAAACACTATGATAACCCACCCATTAACTCAAAAGAATAGAAATACATAGAATTAAGAAGGGGCTGGTAGTATACACAGGATCAAAATATTCAATCATTACTTAATAGAAAACAATATAACCCAACTGATAGTTGTTGATTACTACTCTCAAGCACTGGCCATGACCAGAAGCTAATAATAAGTGATTGCTCTCTAGCTGCAGCTTTTCAGCAAAAATTTTCAGGGAATTCAACTGAGCTTGTGGGTATTAACTGCGATTGTATATTTTCTGGCATATGTGATGTCACCTTTCTGAAACTGAGTTAATCCTTGGACGCTTTAGCTGACCACAGTGTCTGTTAGTAAACAGAAAATAAATATGGCTCATATTAGTGCTCAGGACCAGAAAATCTTGAATCCAGGGTTTGGAATAATAAGAATGCTGCTAGCATAAGGTTAGCATTTATAAGTGCTGAATATTCTAACCAAATGTTTGTAACCTTCACATTCTAGCTGTCAGAGGAATACACCTGCATTTCATTACCTGACCCCCTGAAGCCCCACAGAAAGATTTGAAAATCAGGCATGTGAGGAAGAGAGAAAGAGTTTTTGAGGTATTTTCTACAGAAAACTCAATGTCTTTGACGGGAGGTGTAAATCATAAGGAATTCATGCTCAGCTCTTCATGGCTCCGTAGATGACCATCAATGCATGCACACACCATAGAGTAGTAAATTCAGATTTGAAGATCCAGTCCCCTAAAAATCAATGACAAGTCATGGCTCTCCCTCTTAGTGCCTGAAGTTTCTCAGCAGAGAAAATTGTTAGATTCAGAAGAAAAAATCCTACCTTCCTCATTTTAGAAAAGTTTGATGGATAGTAGTACATAGAATTTATATTTAATAAAATCAGAATCTTTGAATCCTGACCTCAAAGTGGAAATAATGATACATTATTATTTAGGGTGGTAAAATAAGGATCTTAACTATGGGCCCCAAAATTATCTATCATCTATCCCTATTTATCTATCATATGTCTATCATCTATCCATCTATCATATATCATTTATCTATCTGTCTATCTATCATCTTAGTTTAAATGTTCACTTTCTTCAGCCTCTGTTCAATGGCTGGGATGAGGTCCAGACATTGTTGGTCTTCATAATGACCAGGAGAAGAGTATTTTGCTCTACCATTTAGTTAAGTAAACTCAACTGAAATTCCATCTGTGAGATACCCTGTAACCTGCTGGGTGAATGGAGGAATTAGTGTATACCTGGGTAGAACACCCTCCCTTTCTGATGTGGAGACACACTCAGAGGCATTTCACCAATGAGCAAGACAGGTTAGATGAGATGGCATGGCCCACTTCACACTGACAGCACCCTTCACCCACCCACACCCAAGCAGGTAAAGAATAGCTACCACCCTAATTCTACATTATAAGACTTTTATTACTCCAGCATCTAATGTCCTGGTAAGGGTAAGAACCGAGAGAGGAGATGGAAAAGGGATACTAAAAGAACTTATCTTAATCACAAATACTCCTTACAAGAATTAGGGATAAGACAGATGACAATTTGAATGACTCTATTTAAACACTGTTCAAAATGCTGGCAGAGAAAGGAACAACAGTTTTGACCTTAGTTCCCCTCCTGGAGGCCAGATACCTTTCCCAGACATGGAACCACTAATGGGAAATTAAAGGCAATAAAACAACAGCTGGAATCCCATAACTGACAAGGTTTATATTGTACTCAGAGCAATTCACACTTCTTTTCCAATCATCTGGCTTGTTTCTTTCCCTTCAGTGTTCAAGTTGATGGACCCTCTCCTGGTGAAGTGGCTTTCTCTTTATATAACTGAACCAGGCTGATCTCATTGTGGCCTCCATATGCAACTCCACCTCCAGATATTGGAAGAGATTTGCTCTTCTTTAACCCTGCTGGCAACCTTAGTTAGGCAAAGAGAAGGAACTTTGGAGTGTTACTGTATGAAGCATCTGTATTTGACAATTTCAGATAGTACCATCTTTCTGTTTGGCCTGATGTCATAGGCATTATTTTTTCTAATTTTCTGAGTAAGTAAAGTTCAGAGACATCCCAGGTATAACTCTTTCAGTTCCTTCACAAAAATGCTCATGGGCCATCAAATTCTGTCACCATAGTCCACTGGAGGAGAAATAGATTAATCCATATTAAATAGTGCTACTAACAACAAAATGGTAATACTTAAAATTTACTGGGAACATTTCCTGTTCTTATTGCCATGCTAAAAGGGGTTGCATGAATTAACTCTTTTAACTTCTTTTATTTTCAAGGGTCTTTTCAACTGTTATCATTCTTATTTTATAGAGAAAGAAATGGAGACTTATTGAAGCTAAATAATTCATTTTGGGCTTTGGGCAATAAGCAGTAAAACCAGGAATTTAAACTGGGTGGTCTGATTCCAAAATGAGAGTTCTGAATGATTTTTCAAATATAATTAATTTGTATGTAGGTGTGCATGAGCAGATCCAGGGTCATTATCATCTGTCACTCTCACTTCTATTATAATATGCTTTCTTGATTGGAAGAAAAAAATAGAGTTATAGCCACTTCATTTGGAATGGAAATGTGTTGCACTATTGAATGTCATCTGTGAAATGTGTCACATCTGAAAAAATATTAAGATCTCTGCCTAATGGGAAAACCGGGTGCATAAACAGATGGTCACAATAGTGTCTGCCTGGTAAGTGCTCTGATAGGATCATGTGCACATGGTCATGAGACAGCCAGGAAAAGAGACCCACTCTAAACGTTTGTTAAAGGAGGAAGCACTTGGACTGTAGCTTAGCGGAAGAGGAGGAGTCCACCAGGCAGCAACTGGGTGGGAGGCAACACGACAGAGGAGAAACACCAGGAGTGTTCCACATGTGTATGGTAGGTGGACTTGGGGGACAAAAGCCCAACTTTGATGTCATTGCTGTTGCTTGGGTTTTGCCCTATTGAGCTGCTTTTTCACTAACACCATACTTGGGAACCAGTCTAAAGATTCACATACAGGTGGTGATGTTATCCTAATTATAGTTCCGGAACATTACTCTGCAGAAAGGAAGTGAATCTATAGAGGGAGAGATGGAGACTGGAAGATCAGGAAAGATGCTGTGATTCTGATTGGCCCATGTGAACAACTTCAGGAGTGTGAGAAGGCAGGTTGGGTGGGGAGACCTACTTAAAAAGAAAACTCTAGAAAGTGGGGGGCTGGTACTTGGTGACCATTTTGGTGAGTCAAAGAGAAGGAAGAAACCAAAATAAACATAAGCTTTCTTACATGAGCAACTGAGTGAATTATGGAGTTAATTTTAATTTTACCATCAAAATTAATGGTAAATGAATGGAAGAAGAACCTGGGGTAAAGAAATGTACTATTCTAAGTAAATATATGCTCATGTAGACAATCAGAATTGTAAGCAGAAGAACAAAGTATAACAGAGGACCTAACATTACAGGGTTTCTACTGTGGAATTGATGGTTTAAACCTTGCAAGAGTCTCACTTCTCAGAAAGCCCATGGAGCTGTTATGAAGGAGAGGTAAGAATATATCTAAGACACACATGGATGGAAGGGCTAGTGTTTGAGGTAAAGAAGGCACTGTGGGAGACAACAAGTAGTTTGAAAGTATGAAAAAAAAAATCCCTCAAAAGACCTGAGATATGTCAAGTGGAGGGAAATTTATATGAAGTTGAGCATGCTTATCTATGTCAAATACCCCAGAAAAGTTAATTATTGAGAAGAATAGAAGTTTCTCGAACTGAAACAACAGATGAACCTGAGGAAAAATTATTTCACTGGGTCTATGGAAGTAAAAGAGAGGTGATGGTGCTTTGAACATCCAGAGAAAGGGAAGTAGAGTCAATAGAGTACATTTCTCTCAGAACAGTGAAAGCAGAGTCCTATACCTCCATTTTCAATTTTTTTATTTGAATATTTCTAGGTCAATTACCACTATACTCTATTTCAATAATGTAATCTTTCTAAGATGTTTTCATTGTGGAAAACTCACTTTCATTCATTTTTCAGTACATAAGTTTTCTCGATTTCTTTTCTTCAAAGAGAGAGAGGGACAGTGAGAGGGAATGAGAGAACAAATGTGATTTAGTTTTTCATGTGGCTTTCATTGCTCCAAAATTTCATTGTGTATGTGGTGCTGGGGTTTGAACCCCATTCTTGAATACGTCAGGCAAGCAACATAACCGCTGAGCCACCATAACTGCTGAGCCATTGCTCCAGCCCCAGTACAAAACCTTCTAAATTTTCCAACATCAAAGAAACCAAATATATAGGCATCTGAATATCTTTAAATTCTTTCACTTTCATTTATCTCTTGAATCTTGATTTTTACATTTACTTAACTGCCCTTTTTCCATATTTAGAACTCTTTGAAAACTTTTTGGTTCTAATTTCTTTGTGAAATATCCCCGTCATTGTTGTCCCGTCTTGCTTGATGTCCTCCTGTTCTTGGCTTCAATTTTAATACAATCCATTGAAAATTTGTCCTGGCCTTCTGGTCACTGCTTCCTGAGACTTATTTCTATACTGTGTTTATATTTTTGTTATTAATTCTTCACTTTTAATGACATCATCACATGCTATTATGTTATATATAATCAGTTTATTTGGTTAGTGAAACTAATATATCTTGGAAATAAAATACAATCTTTGTGCAATCATGTAGAAATACACAGAGTACTTTATTAGTGTGATTTTTCATTTTTACCCATGTGCTGCATGGCATGTGGAGGCACAGAATGGGCTTGTGTAGGGGACTCAGCTGTTGTTCCCAATGAGCTCCCCAGGAAGATAAGGCAATATGTTGTGTGCCCACTTATTTCCTGAACCCCTCTGTAACACCTTGGGATTGCATTAACTTGAGACCTTATACAAACAACTAAACTATTATTATTTGAAATGGATAGCTTCACACCCAGGAATAAATTCTATCTAAATCACTAAGTTAATTTAAACAGAAATAGATTTAGGAGTTCATAAAAATATTCAGAAGTGATGGTGACTAGATTATACTGTTAACTCCCATAATAGTTTACAGGGTTGTTAAAACCCACACACAGGACGTTTCGTGTGCTCTAAGACCACCCCTGAGTCTTTGCTTTTTATCTCCAGGGGTGTCTGAACCTCAGTGTTCCAGGCCAGCCTTTACCAGACTGCCTTCATCTCGTCTTTAATGGAATATTCTTACTGCAGAGATATCTCAGACTCTTCCTCCGTAGATCTTGGACTTCAGACCTTGATATAGAAGCTACGTAGAAGCCATTGCCCACAAGGTTAGTTTGCTCTTTCTGATTGTTTTCCCGATTCCTAGCTCATCAAGCCACATAGAATGGCCGCTTCTACCTGACATCATTAAATTCCTGTTAAAATCTGTCTTGTGCTTCCACTTGCTGCTATAGGAGAGGTTTCTCTATCTGAATAGTGCAAGGTTTGGTGGGAAATGTTCTGGGCTTATCACTCTCCAGAAGATTGTTTTCTGTTACTCAAAAGCAATTTTCTCTATGATTATTTCCTGCCTTGGACTTCAAACAGAAACTATGACAAGCTAAACAATTTGCTCATTCATTCTTACACCATTTACTGAGCATGACCTGTGGGCAACCAAATCAAGCAATACAAGGCTCCCTTCAACAAAGGAAACTATCTTCTAAGTGAGGGGAAAGACAGCTGATCAGTAATCGCAGGGTGAGAGCTGTTGTTCAGGGGTGTACACAAGCAAACATATGCCTGAGGGGGTGCAGCTGTTTTGGAGAGGGGGATCAGAGAAGGCTGTGTAGAGCAGCCAGCCTGTAGTGGCATGGAGTCTTCTAGGAGATGTAGGATGGTCCACAGCGGAAGAGGGGAATGTGTGTAGATGCAGAGGTTTGAAACAGCAGGTCACAGGGGCAGGAAATGGAGTAGAGGGAAGTTGGTCTTCCATATTATGCTTTGCGTAGTTTAAATTGCTTAAATTTTGCATAATGAGAATCTATTCATCTACAAGTTGTTCAGCATTTAAAGGAAATATGAAACACAGTCACACCAAGAAACAACTGCATGACATCTTGGAGGAAATTTGTTTTACCAGAGTGACAAATACCTGCCAGAGAGGGGTGGAACTGAGCCTGAGCACCAAGCCAAGACCTTGTTAAGCAAGGAGGCCTTAGGTACTAGCACAGGAGTCTTCAAATGTTCACTGAAGAAAAAAATCACTCTGAGAAAAGTATAGAAAGCATAGGAAGAGGTTGATTTTGATTTTTTAGGGGGGAGAAGGACAAAAAAAGGATTTATGTCAGATTTTCCCACAGTAACGATTAATACCAACAATTAGTATAAGATTCCTTTTGTTTAAATTTATTGAGGAATTGAGTTGTTTTACAATCATAAACACATATGTGGGAATAACATGCTATGCCACTGATCCTAATCCAGAGTCACCCCACATCACCATCCCCCAAGTCTCTTGACTCTTCTATACGTCCCCATAACAAATTATATAGATATATATGATTGTGCATTTTCCAGAATTAAACGATTGCATAAGTTTTATTTGGCTTCTTAGGGGAGTAAAGAGTTTGATTTTGGAAATGGATGAAACAAAAGACACTAATTCAGGAAAATAATGCTGAGGGCCTGATTTATAATAGCATGAGGGGAAGACTGGGGAGGAGATAACAAAGACAAAGAGATGAGACGAGAGATCTGAGTGACAGGTGCAGTATGTCCCTCAGGGCTGAGGAGAGGTATAGGACAGAGGGCTCTGGTTCACACAGCTCACTGCAGTCAGCCACCAGAAGGATTAACAGAACAAGTTAAGAAAACAGGAAAAGATTTTATTTCAGGCAGGTTGAATTTTTATGTCTTAAATAATATCCAAGAGGGTTGCTTAGTTGTCATCTAGAGACAAAAGTTCAGTGTCCTGTAGGCAGAGCTGAACTCTGCATAACAGCTTTAGTGTCCATTTCATGGGATTTCTTAGAAGTCAGACAAGAGCCCCAAATTAATGGACATAGGAAAATGTATCCAAAATTAATAGATGCTCATTATATATTATCAAAAATATTCCCACTTTAGCATAATATGTGAAAATTACCTACAGAGTGTGTCTTCTCCCACCTTCAAAAATAAAAAAACAAAACTGTCACTCTTTCTGCAGGAGTTAAACCAGTTATTTTGGTATCACGTAATCAAAACAACTGGTTGATTTAATTACTCACTCAGAAAATAGTTGTTTTGGCACTGAGCAGAAGATCAGTAACACAGCCCTTACCCAGGAGCTTTTAAGAGAGGTAAGAGTAACAGTGTGCTTCTGAAGGATGTGATTACAAACCAGCTGGTATTAAACAAGTGAATGTATTTGGTAAACATTACAAGTATTTACAGAAAATCGGAAGAGCTAAGTGCATTTGGTGAGATGGAGACTAAATTGGTAACATTGAAAACAAGGGCGAGAAACATCTGCTCTAGATCAAGGTCAGTATTAGATGTGTTCCACAGGGCACCAAGCCTGGCCAAACACCAGTTCCCAAATGTGCCAGGTCACATTGAGGAAACAATGACTCAGAAAATAGCAGAAACTGGACAACGTTCACATTCCATAGTTCAGCTAAGATAAATGCAGGAGCCACTGTGATAGGCTTGTGAGTGTATGTATTTCAATCCTTTTGCATGAATCCCATGACGTTTTGGTATATGACTAAAGAATCTATGAGGAAGACTTATTATTTAGACAAGGAAGATTAAGGGTGAAATTACCAATTACTATTAACATTTGGGTACGTATTCAACAATTCGGGGGCGTTTAACACACGTCAGGCACAGCAGCTACAACAGTGAGTGAATCAGTCACCTCCAGATAATCTTGTGCAAGCACTCGTCGCTCCACACTTAGAAAGCTGGCCCCACTTGGTTTGCAGAATCAAGTGAGTTCAGAGAGCTGTCCAAATTTGACTTAAAATAGAACTGGCACAGAGTTATGGAGTAAACTGCAAATGTTATAAAAGTTGATAAATGTCAGAGCCAGGATGGGGCCGCAAGTCCAAGGTTTTTGTTGATATAACAGCATTTTATAGTTGAAGTAGGTTTCGAGGAATGATTCAAGGCATTAGAATGATGAAGCATTATTTGTAATATGCCTAAACTGAAAACAATCCAAGTATCTATCAACAGGATAGATTAAGACATTTTTATGTATTCATAAAATGAAATACTATGCATCAGTGAAAATGAAGGAATTACAATCACAGAGGGGAATATAAAGGAGTATAAAATTGTGCAGTTTCAGTTATACGACATCAAAGGATGGGCAAAACTAGTCGATGGTAATCAAAATCAGAATAATGGCTACTTCTGGGGAGTGAAATTGACCAGCAGGAGACGTGAGGAATCCTCTAATACATTAGAAATATATTCTTTCTTGATCAGGGTGGTAGTTACAGCTGTATAAATATATCAATTCCATTGATTTGTGTGTTTAAGATTGATGCCCTTCATGTGCATCTGTTTTAAAATAATAAATAATGAGCAGGAAAGAACTTGGCAAGCTGGTGAATTGTGTCCAGCAGTATCTTTAAAGTAGTTTCATGAAAAAAAAAAAAACTGGTTCCGAGGATTTAACAATTTAGCTTCCAAACTATTGTCCCATCCCAATGCTCCCATCTTGGCTCAGATCTGCATTATCTCACACCAGGGCAGCTGCAGTGAGCACAGAAGAATCTTTTACCCTCAGTCTTCTACCACAGTGCAGCCAGTTATCCTGCGTAAGTGTTGAATTGCCTCATTAGCTCCTCCAACTAAACATCGTCAGTGGTTCCGTTTCTGGCAAATAAAATCCACTATCCTCTGCACGAGCATAGGCTCTTTTGCAATCTTGTTTCAGCCGACTATTCCAGTATCATTGCCTGCCAGTCTCCTCCTTTCCTCTCTTCCTCCTTTCTTCCTTCCACGAGTAAGTACTAAATGCCTACTCATGTCAACATTGTGTCCGGTGGAGAGGAAATAAAAATGAGTGAGATAAAATCTTTTATCACTGCAGATAGAGAGGAGGCAAAGGCACCCACATACCTACAATCTCAAAGCTCATCAAGAGAGCAAAGCAAACAGACAGTGGCATTGTGGAATCCAGAGGAGAGGAGTTGGACTCAAACTGGGAGCTTCTTACAGAGCTGGTGGCAGATGCTGAGCCCTGAAAGAGAAAGAGGAATCAATTTGGCAGAATGAGACAGCCAGAAGTACTTGACGGCATTTTAGGCTTAAAGACTTGCCAGAACATGATATCAGGTCATGAAAGAAAATGGGACATCAAGAAAATAAAAAAAATGAAAGTTCAGGAAGACTGGATCTGATGGCTCCAGGGTGGGGATGAGGTGCAGAGGTGCTTCAGGAGGGAAGGGTAGGCAGACAGCCGTGTCACCAAGGGCCTGGTTTGCAATGTCACCGTGTTTGGATTTCTTCCTGCAGTCAGCAGACACACCCAGCGAGCACTTCAGTGGTGCCAAATTGTGTGAGGTTCCACAACCACTCTGGGCACTTTCTCAACCCCTTGCTACAGTTCATCTTGTGACTTCAGCTCCAAAAGCCAGCCCCACCTTGCAAAGCTGCATTTGCTGTTCTGAGTTATGACCCTGCCATTGAGCTGGTTTAATTGGTTCCCATTAGGAACGGGGTGAGAACTAACGCCTGAACCTTGCTGTCCTGTTGATGCTCCCGATGGTACAAAAGCACAGTTTGTCCCACACAGTTTGTCCCGTTCATAAGGTTCTTCCTATGCAGCCGCCAAGGAAGTGTCTCTCAGTACCAAGAACAGTTGAGGTCTCCTGAGAGCTGATCTGTTTTATCTTAAGTACGCGCTGACTCATTTCAGAAAAATGTTGCTTCTCTTTGCTTTAGCTCAGAGCCAAACCTGTGATGGACCTCCGACAAGCCTCCTTTCAACAATAGCGCACTGTGTTCTTCCTGTAGACTGATACCACTTTGCCTGAATTTTATTATCTTCTCCTATTTCTCCTTTTTTCTCAATGCCATTTCCTTGCTTAATTTCATGTGAAATGCCCATAATTCTGAAATCATTTTTAGAACAACTCGCAATGAAATAACTAGATGAGTAACAAGTGAGTTATCGCTCTTTGAGCTTGTTTAGTACACCCCCTTCATGCAGGAGGAATCGGTCAGTGCTGCTCAGAGTCTCAACAACTGTCCGCACTCCTCTTTCAACCCTCCTGACAATCTCTTCCATGTGTGTTCACCCACCCCTTCAGAAGCTCCATCAAGTCAGGAATGAAAAGTTTTAATTCTCAGGCTACATCCCCAAAATCTAGTGTTGTAATATCAGGGAATATTTAATGCTTGCTATAGGAACAAATAAAGTAATCACTAATGATGAAATAAAAGAAACTTAGATTGAACTTGCCTGTGAAGGCAACAGACACCAAAAGATAGGGGTAAAACAATGCAAAGAAAACAGTGACCAGCAGCCCAGGCATAGATGCCATCGAAGAGACACCTACACAGAGAGCCTCAAGTCCAGATGGTGGGCTTGGCCTCAAAGTATCACTTTGGACATGCAATTCAGAGACAGGAGAGGAGGAGGTTGCATTTTGGGGGCAATGGAGGATAAACAGGGCCCAGTGTAGAGCAGTTGGCCACGGCAGCAGGGCAAGCAGGACACGTACATTGAGCACCTTCTGAATCACTGCCCTGGAGACGTGTTAGCTGCTGCAAAAACAGAAAACATGAATACTTACTCCTCTGGCTAAAGGCATACTATGTGAGTTTAAAACAAAAAGAGTAGGATTTAGAAATGGACTTAAAAAACTTGTGAAAAGATGAAATGCTCTTATCCCTCGGTTGCAGGGACGCATACTAATTGGCATCCAGCGTATGGATCAGTGCTTCGCCACTCACCCCGGGCTTCCGTGGGCATGTCTCCCTAGAAACACATGTGGGAGGAGGAGGGCAGATTTGTCTCCCTCACTGGCTGACTAGGGGACTGAGTCTCAAGCAGGACAAGGAGCTCCTACAATTGCACTCACATGGTTAGTGCTCAGAATCAGAAAGAAGGTTTCTGCTTCCCACCATATCCAGTTTAACTTGTTAGCTCACCAAGCTTTAGACAGTGCTTGATATCAGTTTACCAAAAGGAGAGAAGCAATTCTGGAAGTCTCACTGCATCGGTTCACTTACTGTGGCTTCCCAGAGCCACTGGGATAAAGTCCAATTCATCAGCTGCCCACGGGCTCTACCTGCCAGGCAGAGTCCTTCCCACCTCCCCAGTATCTTTGTGTCAGCTCTGCTGCCTTTGACCCACGCTTCCCTGGAATCATCGAATGTCACTCAGGTTCTTCACTTTTACGTGTTTAAAAAATTGTAAAACTGGCCTTTATTCCATATTATATCCATATTTGTTTCATATATTAGATTTTTTTCTATATAAAGTATCTAAGTAACTTATTAGCTCACCCTTAGAGTGAAATTGAAACCCTAGACAGACATGCCATGTTCATCCTCTGGTTGTGGGTACCACCCTCCAAACACCTGGAAGTGAATTCCAAAATAAGAGATGGGCCATTTTATCTCACTGTGAACTTAGAGCTTGGGAACGTGTCTCATTCCTCTTCAGGACACAAGCACAAGGCTCAGGTGTTCTTTGCATTAGCTGGCTGATGGGCTGGCTGGCTGGCTGGAGGGATGGATGGGCAGATGGATGAATGGATAAATGATATTAAAAACTCTGAAAGACACAAATAAAAACACCATTGTATTTGACAATTAGTTACAATTTTTAAAAATATATTCTGTAATTAACTTCCTGGTCTCTAGCTTTCGCACAGTACTACAGTTCTTTTTGCCATGGACAAGAAAATCTCATGTATGATATGAAAGTAAAGAGTGTATTTATATCACTGTCTTTTGGCAAACACCCAATAGTAAACTTCCAAATCTATTTATCTTATTAATTCTTTTCTCTGGGTATTGAAAGGAGCATTTTCCCCCTGTTAGCATGCATAATGTAGGAAACATTGTCCCTCTCAAAATCCCTGAGGGCTATATTTATTGTTTATTGATTGTACCTATTCTAAACTGTGCCTCTGCAAAAATTCAAATTTCTTCCATTATCAAGCTCACAATAGATGAGTTCTAGAAAAGGTGACTGTAAAGTAGATTACCATTGACTTTTGTTTTGGAAAAGAGAACAAAGGAGGAGAAGAAATGCATACTTTGGATCACAAATTTAAAATCATTTCTTATTAGCAAAGTGATAAACATTTGATGAGCAAAAAGTTAATGTATGTCAAGAGAGCATGGAAGGGGAGGGAGGCAAAGCTGCTTGGGCATGACTTTAGTCCTTGGATGACAAAGCAGAGTTACTAGGTTAGGGATTTCTGAGGAATTTTCCAGAAGATTTCAAGTGGCTGTGTCTTTTCCATCCCACGTTTTGAGCAAAATTTTCTAAATTGACCTAATTTCTAATTTTTAATGTATGACAATGTTAACACATGTATATATAATATATTTAAAAAGAATGGGTAGGGGAAGAAGTCACTAGATGTATTTGTTTAGTACAACTCTGTACAAATTGCCATTATCAACTTAAAACCACAGAACTGAGAATGCTCAGGGGGTGTAGAAGAACATTTCAAACTGAAACAAAATGGGGAAAATAAAGATATATATTGGAATTTATAGACAGTTTGATATATTAGGAATTTTTTTTCTTTTTAATAAAAATGTTGGCAAACCAAGGACATCAACAGTAGGTCCAAGTCAAGTCATTTAGTTAACCTGAGAAAATAAGAATGCATCATTATAATACGGTTTTCCCATAAAAAGGAATATTTAGTGTATGTGTATGTACTGTATCTTATATTTAATAAAAAAATAAAGCAAACTTTATCTGGGACTGGGAAATTTTTTACCTTTAATTTTTTCTTATTTCTTCTCCTCTTTTTCTTCTTTCTTTTTTTCCTTCACCTCCTTCTTCTTCCTCCCCCTTCCTTTCTCTCCCTTCCTCCTCTCTTTTTGCTCTCATTTTACCTACTATTTTTTTTTTTTTTTGGTACTGGGGATTGTATCCAGAGGTGCTTAACCACCAAGCCACATTCCCACTCTTTTTACTTTGATTTTTTATATTTTGAGCCTGAGCCTCTCTAAGTTACTTAGGGCCTCAGTAAGTTACTCAGGGCCTTGCTAAGTTGCTGAGGCTAGCCTTGAACTTGAGATCCTCCTGTCTCAGCCTCCTGAGCAGCTGGATTATAGGCATGCATCATTGTACCTGGCTCTATTTTTCTTCTTTTAGGAGTCAAGGTAAAGTCCAATACTTTCAATGAACTTGCAGTAGGAACTCAGGAGAACCCATTAAACCTTCTATAAAAATAAGAAGACTGACATTCTTCCAGATCTCTCATTTTGTGACATTTTTGTAAACACAAAACACCAAGATAATCCATAAACTATAACGACTGACCTTGACCTTTTCTCCAGATTACTTCTATTATGTTTCCTTTACTGGGTTGGACCCAGTAAAGGAAAAACACAAGATCTACATGGATGGAAGCACTTAAAACTGGAGAATACGAGACCTCACCCAGACTTTAAATACAGAAATGCCTGAGTAACGGAAAAGGATCAGCTCTCCTGGCTCTGAAGAATCATGTTCACCTAATCCCCTGGATCATGGATGCTTCCATTCAGCAGTCTTTCCCCCTCCTAATCTTCAATTACAATAACAAAGACTCTTTTTAATGCCCCCTGAAACACGTTCCTTTTCATCTATCCCTGGTGGGATAGATCTATCCCTACTCTTCCTCCTCTGTGTCATCCTTGGACCAAGCCTCACGCAACCTCTCAGAGGCCCCCTGATTGTTTTCCACCATCCTACCCTCTACCCCTTGGTAATATGAGAGTGTCTTTTCTCTTTGACCTGCACGTTGTTCAGAAACATTGTCATACATTATTCCCTCTCTTTCCCCGTGATTTCAGTTCCTGAATCCCTGAAACACAAAGCACCCTACAGTTAAATCATCTTTAATTCCATGTGTACGGCAGATGGAGGACTGCTCCAAATAATTGATCTTTGTTTTCACGTTAAGAACTCCTGTTAAATGGAATATTCCAATCTCTCCTGTGCAGAACTTCTTGTTCCATTCACTTTCCACACCCCAACATTGTTTGGTAAGCTAGTCAACCATCTTCCACCAGGTCAGAGTTGCTCATTGCACAGCCAAAGAACAACACAACAGTATGGAAGATGAATCCAAGTCTTGAGCACTGTGTTCCACTTTTAATGCTCACCATTTTAGTGAAATTACAGCCTAATAAAAGGATCTGCTTTATTTAATTATATGCCCAAGTTGTTTTAACCTTCCTATTTGATTTTAATATGACATACCAGCCAAATTGTCCAATATCAGCTTAATAGTATAACAAAAAACCCTACTAGCAATGCTCAGACTTTAAGCATCACTTGGTATCAAGTTAGTATCAATATGTTGCTGATCTTAAAGACAACCACATAAATCTCAGGATGAGCAGTTCTTTCTTGCTACTGAGAGCAAAAATAAGGCATGTTAATTTAAATTCCAGCACACCTAGAACAGCATGCTATAAAATGGCCCTGTGTGGTGTCTCAAAACTTATTTTTCCTCATAACTTTGTTTCAGGCAAATAATTTCCACTCCCTTTATTTGTCTCTCTAAAATTGCTCTTTCAAAGTCTGTTGGGGAGAAATGCATCCATTTTCCTCATCAAAACCATTACAGTAGGCTGAAGTATTTAGGAGAACAGTGCTGCAATTCACTTTGAAATGCATTGCAAAAATAAGGTGGATTGCCTCCAGGAACAGGGATGGATGGAAGGAGGGATAGATACGTGATAAAGCAAAGTAAATGTGAGTGGTAGACTCTAGGGAAAGATATACAGATGCTCCCTGAAAAAATTCTTCTAAATTTTGCCATATGTATGAAAATTTTCATTGCAGAATGGTGGGGAAAACATTATAAGACAGAGTCATTTACCTGCTCTCTCATTTCACTTGACAGCACCAACCTTCCAGTGTGACGCAGGATTCACTTTCCACTGATGTGCAAATGGACAAGGGGTCACGTTGCAAGGTGTAATTAGGGCACCAGTTTGGAAATTTGGCAGTCGGTGCTAAAAGGGTACATTTTCTACTTTGTGCTGTGATCATCAAAAGACAAGATGAAATACACTCTTTTGTCATGGTATTTTTGCATTGTAACCTGATGAAGCTTAAATTTGGCTACCTCCACCACCACTTTTGCAGGCTAAATTCTACTCACAATACGACCAAAACTCACCCTCGCAATAAGGAAAAACTGAAAGAAAGAGAAATGCTTATGGCGTTTTGTTATGTATCATGTATGTATCCTTGATAATAAAAGCAAATGTAGGAGCAAATGAATGACAGCCAAATCCCATAAGAAATCATAATAATCAAGAACAAAAAGAGGATGTTAAGGGACAAGAGATAAAACTGGGAGTGAACAATGTCTACTCCATATAGATGCATCTAATCTATAAAAAGAGATCATTATAAAAATTCATATACTATCTAACTGGATAATGATGTGGTCTCTCACAATGCATCACTTTTATTAAAGCTAGAATAATTCTCTTTTACCTGAACTGCATTTAAGAAAGAGCAGAGGCATCTAGTCAGATGTGCAGGATGTTAAAGAAAGGAAAATGTTCAACTTTAAATTCTAAAGCCAATTATGGGTAATGTAAGAACACATCATCCTATCTAGTTACCTCTTGGAAAAGGATATGCTTTCCCTGGATATCTGAAAATGCCTATTGTTATCAAAGACACTGTCTAGACAAGCAATTGACCTTCCTATCATGACCTACAGTTGTCATTGTCATATCTCTAACTTTACCTTGGGTAAAATGGTATATATAAAAATCATGTCACATTTAAAACAAATTGAGAAAAGAGGTTCATTGTTGTTCCTCTCTATTTTAAACTTAAAATTTATCTGGGATTGATTCAGTTATATCATGGAATCTTTTCTTCTTTCCTATCCTCCAAAGAAATATGACTTTAAAAAATACTTGGACAAAGATCCTAGAAGCATTCTGTAAGACAAAAGGAAAAAACTGAAAAGAAATTCAAACTTGGCCAGCTTCATGGTCATATGTTAAAATGTCGTAGACATTTTATTTGATGGACAAAATTTTGGCCTAATTTTATTTCTCCAATAAATTTTAATGATTCATCAGACACAAATGCCAGAATTGATTTGGGATCTGGACTGTACAGTTTAAAAAATAATTTAAATTTCCTTGTATTACAGTATTAATTTTACTACATACTTGATGGTGACTTTAAGAAACATTTTTCTTAAATTGGATATTTATTCTATTTAATTTGTTAATTATTTATTTTATGTACTTATTAAATTTAGAACTTAAATCTGTAACCTCAGGTTTTATTAAATCTCAAATAGATTATTTATTATCTCCATCCAAATTGTATCAGCCTTAGTTAGTTATCTTCCTCTGAATTCCTCTTCTGTTTTTCTCCCTTTATTAGGTTGCCAAAGAGATTAAAATCCAGGCAGTGAAACAATGTCCAGAGTGTTTACTTTATAATGAGCAAAACTTTCACAGAGTTTATTTCTGATAATAATATCAATCAAACATGGAGTTAAATCATTGGTAATACCTCATCTGAGAGCAAAAATTGCATGCACATTTTTAAATTTAAGTTCTTTATAATATATTCCTAATGCCTCTCGGTCAACTTCTCTTTCTCTTTCATCCCTTCCTCTCCCTCTTTTCCTCCCTAGTTCTCTGATTCTGTGTCTCCCTTTCTCAATCTTGCTTTCCCATTCTCTCAATAGTTCAAGGATCACTTAGATTTTTGCAGTTGACATATAAACCTGGCTGATATTTTAGCATCACAGTACTCCAAAGTCCCCAGAAATACCCATGACTTATACCACATTTCCTATGCATTTACTCTTACTATGTAGAAAATCAGAGAGAAGTTTGATTCATCTGAGCAAGCCCATAAATTGTCCACCCTCTTACTGGTGTGGGTCAGTAAAGGGTATAATTGACAGCTTGATAGACTAACACCTTGATTATACTTACTAACTAAATGGTCAAACATGGTTAAACATGGTCAAAGGTATCTTTTTCCCCATAATATATTAAGCATTTGAGGGGGACAAGGTTGACTACAAAGAGTAATTTTCTTTACTAATCCACGATTCTTCCAAAATCTGCTCCTGCTATGCTAAGGAGAAAAAAGAAAGAGGAGGAGGAGGAGGAAGGAGAACAATTGTGATCATTGAAGTATTTGAATGACTACGGATTGTTTTCAAAGGGCTTTCACACAGAATTCTCATGGATGCTCAAAAAATTTTTGGGGATTTACATGGTATATCAAGGGAATAAAGAAAAAGTGAAAGAAGAACTGATAACCCCTTCCCATTGTGCATGGGGATAACAACAACCTAGAGACATAAGAGCCATGCTTAGACATTCCAATTGAGTTCATCGTTGGCGCTATCTTGACAGATTCTTTTATCCAGTATTTCACAAGGGTTTATGTAGATAATTATTGAAGCGTTGGATATTTATTCAATAAAAGGTTTTTGTTGTGGCCATTTGAATATCTTTTGCCACATACAAGATACATGTCCATTCTTTATGATGCGTCCTGAGCAGTAACATGGAAATGAGTTTGGCAGAATCAGCAGATGCCCACCCCCTCGTACCCGTGTAGCCATGGCAATGTAATATTGGCTGCAGATTGTGAGTGAACTGTGAACAGAAAGGCCCCCATGCTTCCCTCTCCTCTTCTAAATGAGCTATTAGAAGATCATGACCAAGGCCACTGGCAGAGTAAACAAGAACTGAGGAACTGGCTATAGGAGGCACCATCTGCAGCAATCCAAAACCACCCCTTAACAATCTGGTAGGCAATTATGGAGCTGGATGGGGTACACTTGCAACCGTTCAAGTCACAAAAAAACAGAAATCAGGAAAGTAATATCAGTGTTATTTTATCTGCTTGGCTATGATTTTAAGTAAACCTTTATTCCAAATAATTTTAGTGCTTCCACGAGTTTGGATTGTCTACTTAGAGATCAAGATGCTATGATATAACTTGGGCCAATTTAAGTTTATGTAAATTGAAAAAGTTACAAAATTTTTAGCCTTATTCTTGTTTGCATTTTCTTGTGCAACAAGATATTTCTAATCTCAGGAGGTCCTTTTGGAACTTGGGAAGTCTCCAATTCCATCTGTCCTTTTTTCTTGCCCAGTTTTGACTTCCTTATCCAGGGGCGGGGGGCTGTGGCCTTAAAATATTTTATGAATTTATAAGTCTGAGGTTAGTAGGATGTATGTTTTCTTTCTTTCTTTCTTTCTTTCTTTCTTTCTTTCTTTCTTTCTTCTTCTTTTTTTTTTTTTTGTAACCTTAGGAGGGGAAATTGTTCTTTGACATATTTGCATGAGTATGGGAGAAATTTGACATGGGCTTTTGTTTCTTTTTCTATGATATTATGGATCTAACTTTATAAAAGTACCATAATCTTCATTCATGCAGGACTGTTGATATTAGACCATAGAAGGAAGAGACAGGAATTCTTCCAAATCCGTTGGAATAAAGGCAAACCACAGCTAATAAATCACATTTATAGATCTAAGGAAATAGATACCAGCCACAGGACAAGGAGGAACAGAGTTTCTGGTGGGTCTGATCCAGAGGCTCAAGACAATGCCAAGTAGTGATGGCTGAATGCATCTCCAAAGAGGCACTGCAGGACAATGAGGGCCAGGAATCATGCTGCTGCAGAAACTCTTCCCTAGGTCCATCCTGTTTAGGAAAGAACACATTCTCTCTCCTTGTCTCTCTCTTTCTCTCCCTCCTCTTTTGTCACTCTCTTTTTTTCTTTTTAAAAAGAGAGAAGGATGGTGAGAGAGAGAGAGAAAGAGAGAATCAATTGTATTTTATTTAGTTTTTCATGCAGCTTTCATTGTTCTGACACTTCATTGTGTATGTAGTATTGGGGTTTGAACCCGCGTCTTCCTGAAGCTTCCTTGCTGGAGAGGTATGAACTCAGAGGCACTAACCAAGAGGAGACAGGAAGACCTCAAGCCCTGGTTCAGGTCTCTTGCTAAGGCATTTGGGAAAGAGCATGCTGGGCAGGGGACTGGTAGAAGATCTCAAGGTTTGTTTGTTATTGTTCCCACTGAAGTACAAACACCTGGAGGGCAAAACAGAATCTGCTTTGGTTGATACTTCCCCTGTTATTTTTAAGGCAGCTCTTGTTATATAGTAGATAATAAGAAATATGTGGTGAATGGATGAGCTGAGGAGTGAATGAATGTCCCCAGCACTACACTGCCTCTGGCACCTTGCGGTCCCTGGGTCCCTTGGCCGGGAATCATGGGATTGGAGTGGGAAGGCTCTAAAGCTCTCAAGTCCAGTGCTTCTGCTTCCTTTTGCAATACTAACCCAGAAAGGGCTTCTGGCTGCGCTGCTGGTATGTGGATGGTATCAATCAATGGAGGGTACGGGGTGAATCAGCACAGCTGTAGATCAGCATTTCCAACTCAGGCTGAGGCTGGAGACTTGACTTCAGCCACAGCCCGACTACCTTTCTCCTCTCCTTTCATCTTTACATTTTGCTTGCTAGAAGGCTTGGAAGAGTAAAGGAGGAATATCATACCTGTGAGCCAAACATGCCCTGCCTACTGAACATTCCCTGCAGATGGCTCACTTCCCTGTGGAGCCCCAGCTGCATACTGCATTGGGAATCTGGGCAAGCAATGGGGGATGAGCAGCAGTGAAAGGCAGTGCAGGTGAGAAGAGGAGGGGAAAGAGGAGCGGCTTTTCTCAGAAGACCACTCTCTCCTAGCACGGGCTTCTCATATCCTCTACTTCTCTTCAGTCTCTGCAGGCATAGGGTCCCCCTACTGTAGCACTGTGAACTGCAATGCTGCTTCCCAGGGTTCACCTTCACAGCCCCCTCTACAAGAGGGAGAACCCCTGTCTCTTTCTTTAAGACTTCCCCTGCAATTTTTTCTGGGATTGACTGGTTCTTTCTTACATTTCCACCAAATGCACAGATATGCCAGGAACTGATTCATCTGGTCAAACCTAGTCCTGCTCAGTCCCTCCTGCCCATGCAGAGCCTCTCTCAGCACCAGCACAACAGCCACGCACCTGCTCTAATTTCCTTGATGACACCTTTGTAAAATAAAATAAAAATAAGTAGCAATGAATTAGAGAATCCCAATATTGTTAGGATCGATGCAATGTTTGTTAGAACATTGTCTCTAATGAGAAAGGAGGAGGGGTGATTGATGATCAGCCTTGCAATGTGTTATGCTGTGGTTGAAAGCTAAGAGGGTGGGAGTCAATCAAAACCTGGCTTCAAGTGCAGAACTTGTGCTTACCAGCCCCGGAGTCTAGGCAAGGTACTCAACGTTGGTGAGACTCAGTTTTCTCACCTGCAGTGCTCAGGCAATAATGGGTGCCCACATCATCACTCTGTACAGTCGTATGCCTAGCGCTGTTATTCGTTCAAAACACATATTAAGGGGCTGGGGAGGTGGTTCAGCAGTATTGTGCTTGCCTGGCATGCGCAAGAACCCGAGTTCAAACCTCAGTACCACATACACAGCCAACTGTTGGAGCAATGAAAAACAGTAAAAAAAACTAAATCAAGTTGATTCTCTACTTTGCTCTCCCTCTTGCTCTCCCTCTCTTTCTCCTTAAAAAAATGCATATTAGATCCCCAGTAGCAATTCTTCCTCCTCAAAGGAAGCATATCAACTGCTCAGAACTCTTCTTTTGTGTCATGGCTGTGAAGAGTCTAGCAACAACACAGAGATATTGAGAACTGGGTTGACTGATGGTGGAAAGAGAAAGGAAATCAGGTAATTTTGTCACCTAAAATTTCCAAGATTATTTCTAATGGTCCTTAAGTGTTTGTTCACAAACCAAATCTCATCCCAGTCTATCTAAGTAACTCAACTGTTTTACATGATCTCATCCACTCAACTAATATTTAGCTATGCAGATGCTGAGCATCATATAGGGCACTTATTGGAACCTTTGAATTTGGGAAAAGTAAGAAATTATAATCTTTACTGTACAAAGTTCAGATGGAGAAGCCTTGGATAACACATCTGTGTGTTAATGATGGTAATAAAAATGTGAAAAGAACTGTCATTTAAGATTGAATTAATTCAACCTTTCAAATTCTCACTTTAAATGAGAGTTGGAAGTGTGGATACATTATGACAAATATAATTTACACCACCAATGTGAAGAAATATATTTGGGAATGGTAAAAACTGAGCCAGCCTAATTAATGGCCATCAAGCTGGTTAATAACACCAAATCAATACTAAATAAAAAGGATGCTAAGGGTCAATGAGAGGTAGGAATTGTGATTATGCCTAAATCACTTATCTGCACAGTTCTTTACCAACGGCCACTAATTAACCTTTATTATACTGTGTTGAGAGTGATAAGTATCATTATCCCCAAATAATATTTTTGAAGCACTGAGGTTTAGGTCCAATGTGAAACCTAAGCACTTGCTGAGGGCCAAAATAGCTAACCAACTCTTTCCTCTTAGGAGGCATCTCTGGTGACAAGCCTGAACTATAGAAACCGTAGGAACTGCGATACATAAATAATCTCAAAAGTTCTTTAGCATACGGGTGGCCTTAGATGACTTACTTAAAGTCTATGAGCTTCAATTTCCTCTTTTTAAAAAGCTGTTGATTCATCTCCATAAAATACTATTCTTCTGTTGGAATGATCTTATGCTTACAAACCCCTGAAAAAGAATATGTGCTCAATAAGTAGAAGCCATTGTTGTTGTTGGCATTGTTCTACTAAGTTTTGGAAATGTTGGCTATGAAATGGTAAAAGATGGGACCAGTGAGGTGCTTCTAGGAGCATGACTGGGGGCTTCCCTTTAAGACAGAAGGTAAATTGCAAAATGTGAGTATTACCAAGTGTCAGGCATCGTGCTAAGAACATTTTATTTTGAATTTTAAATTAGTCTTCGCTTATCATTTAAAATGATCATATAATGGCACTACTAGAGTTAATGCCGACGCTGGGGTTCTTTTCTCTGAAACACAGCAGCTTCCGCTATTCTGGGGCAGGACCTGCTGAAAAGGTGGTCTCTGCTGCAGTGGTGGAGAGGAGGGATAATCCAGAGCAGTGGTCCTCAGGAACCTAGACTGGTAGGCAGGTAGGCTGGCCTCAGGAATCCATCAGTGAGGGTAAGAGATCCAATTCTGAGCTGGAGGTCAGGAGAGCCTCCTGGAGAGGAGTCCACAACAGCAGAATTGGACCCCCACCCCAACAGCAGGGAACTCGGAAGAATCTGAAAACAGACATAGTAGACAGGCCCAATTGCTACGCAGAGATGTGAAGATGACAAGATACCCAGGGAGAGGGGCTAATTCCTCTTCCAACAAGTGCAGGTATCAGAATTGCAGGCCAACATGGAGCAGGAGTATTATAGCAAGTAAACTAGACACTGTGGAACACAGTATGTATTTTGTCTTACTTTCAGCCACTGGATTTCTGGGACATTATCAATTAATTGTGTCTCAGCTCCAAATACATCCTTCAACATGTACCTTGGTTAAACATTAGAATGCCTTTAAGCACATCTCATTTGCAGTGAGCACAGTGTTAATTTTCCTCAATGAAGGGTGCGGGCAGGGAGACATCATGGGAATGCCCAGTGATGGTTGGAGTGCTTGGTAGTGTGGATAGAAGGACAAATGCTTCCTGAGCAGCTCTGTGTACCATAGAGGGCCTGCACCAGGTGATGTCTGCCCTGCGTAGACCCAGAGTACAGAGCCTGTGTCAAATCTTACAGTCATAATTAATCACTATTTACATCAAACTTCCCCTGTTCAGCCTTCTGTGCACGATCTCCTAATTGGACCCATCATGTTCCACCTCCTTTTTCCTACATGAAATGTTACCTGAAACCCCACAAGTTAGAATAAAATCCAAGCATTGTATCTTACTCCACCAGCTGATGTGACCTGGCTCCTGCCTTCCCCCTGACAAATGCTCATTTTCCCTCTCAACTCCTGAATTTATATCACCTTCCATTCCAGCTGAAAGCTCAGCAGTAGACAGACCATCTACCTGGAAAAATTGTCCCTTAACTTCCCTCAGAGCTATCCCCACCCCACCCCCAGTGCTGCCCCACCTTGTCAACAGCCCCCCAGAGCACTCTTCCTAATCTGCATAGCATTCGGCACCCCACTGAAATTGTCTTGCTCACTGATCCCTTCACAACTCACCCACCGCCTGTCCTCCCAGTTCCCATCTAAGGGCTGGGTGGTCTTGCCGTCTCCACCACCACCAGCTCTCAGCACAGTGCCTGGAACATAGCGGGCCTCAGTAAACATTTGCAGGTGAATGGATGGTAGATTTCAGTGATCTGATGGAAGCCGCCAGGACCAAGGCTGAGACCTCTTCCCTCCCTCCACATCCCTATTTTCTGGGCCCTCTAAATTACCGTAACAGTACACCAGGACTCCCAGGAACTCTCTTAGGGAAAATGGCTAGAGCTCTTTTTTCTTGCTGTCCCTTGAAATCATAATTGATCCTTGAGTCTGAGAATGGAGGTAGGGTTAGCGAGTGCAGAGAGCCTGGAGACTGGGCTGTGTGACCACCAGGAACAATGACACTTCTAGGAAGGATTCAGATTCTAACTCCTCAGTATGGCAGACAAACTGCTCTTTAATATAAATAAGAAAGCTTGTGTGTGCCCTTTACTTTCATTGAATGATTTTTTTTTATTTTTGTCCATGGAGATTTTAAAATGAAATGACTCTCCACCTAGAATCGTAACATCTGAGGGCAGAGAGACCTTGGCATCACCCAGGGAAGCCTTCCACTTCACTTACCTTTTCACCATCCACCTCCTTAGGGAACTGCAATAATTACTTCTTTCAAACAACACTGGAGCAGAGATTTTTCTCCTGCTCTCCAGCCTATGGAAAAGAAGGAGCTGATGGCTGTTCTGGGAGTCAGGGTGAAAGAGTCATTTCAATAGCAGAGGGAGCTCTGACCACAAAGAAAGTGAGAACCTGAGCTGAGTGCAGAGGATGCTGGAAAGAGAAGGCAGGAGCAGGGGACATCGACTCAGCCCTTTGTGTAAGCCCTGGAGGGGTTGTTTAAAGGACTTGTTAAATCAGGGGCTTCTCTTGGCCACCCTTGCTACCCCTCCAGGCAGGCCCTGAAGTCTGAACCCAGAGGCAAAGTAAAAATAACAGAAAAGACTAACTATGGTAGAAAAAAATAAGCAGAGTGCCGAAATGGCTGGGTTTTTCTGGACTAAGATCCACCTCTCAGAGGAGGTGCCTTCTAGAGAACATACCTGTGCAGGGCCAGGAAATTGCAGATGACTCTGCTACAGAAGAAGGTCCAAGACAGCAAGCCTCAGGAGTTAATGATTTATTAATCAAATAAGTAATAGCTGGCAGTCGATATGTTCTTGGTGTCTGTAATTTCTCAGCTCTTTCCATGGACTTCCATAGAAGATGAATTACGTTATGCATAATCACACAGATTTGACTTACAAATTAGATGATCATTTAAGGCATAGTAGAGAAAAAACATAGCTTTTTTTCCTCTCTTTTCCATAGCCATCAAAGATGACTATAGACAGTTTATCTGCAATCCAATATGATGTCCTTACTAAGTGATCCCTTTTGATGATAACAACATAATTATCCCTAATGAAGCATTGATAGGAGCCAGCAGTCATTGATAACTGGGCACCAGACACTTTATCCCACTTTTTGCACACATAAATCTAACAAAGAGTCAGTGAGGTAAATAGTATTCCTACCACCATTTTCCAGAAGGGAAAACTGACTTTAGGGAAACTAAGTAATTTGGTTTTGTTTGGCTAAGATGTAAAAAGACTGGAGTACAGACCCCGTGTTGCCAGCTTCTCTGAAACCCATTAATCTTCTTGACATATACATCAGTCATTCAGTCAGGAAATGGGAATTCTAGGCAGACTACTGCATAAGTTCAGAAGTATGTGAAATATCAATACCCTGAGACCAAAGAAGGAATCACACGTGGCTAGAGCGTAATATATGAGGAGGGCTCCGTGGGGAATACGAGGCTGAAGATGCAACAGGGGACAGATTTTAAAGATGTGATATATACCACAAGAAGTGTTTACTTTTTATCCTAGAGACACCTGGGACACTTTGTGTTATGCTGATTGAGCAAGGTGGTCTGATGCTTAGATTTTAATTCTGGAAAAAGTACTGCATTGGAAAGAAGGAAGACAGAGTGTTGAAAGGTCCCACTGAGGCCCTATAGGGGTCCCAACTGAGACAGTGGTTATGGGGATGTAGAAGCAAGCTGTCCAGTGTTTCTTAAGGAAGCCAGTTCAACCAAACTTAGGGACTGACACCATGCGGGAAGAAGGGAAGAAAAGGTAACCCCAGGTGCTCCAGCAGGACAAAAAGGGGACAACAATGACATTTAGAATGATGCACTATTCTGTATCAAAGTGTGAAAATTGATAGATTCCGTGAGGTGAGACTTTGGGCTCCTCATTTCCTCAAGATAAAGACAGAAAAACATGATCTAGGTATTGCACAGCAAAAATGGGAGACCTTAACGTTTACACAAACGGCTACAGTTCAGTAGGCATCCTTTATATTGTACTTTCAGAAAAAGATTACATCTACATAATAACATCTAGTTTTTAAGAATTAGATGAGGAAGCAAACCCATAATAAACAAAGTAACCTTGTAATATAAATCAACAACCTGTTCTAATTTAAATGAAAACAATTAGAAAGCTAAATTGAATCACACCATGCACCCCTCAAAGATCCACAGCAAGAAAAATGAATTTTGTCATAGGGGGGTGGCAGTGAAGTGTTCAAAAGCACCATAGAAGTCAACTTCTCTAAAAAGTAATGCAGGTGTCTAGGTCAAATGCAAATAAAGAGGTATGCAAATTAAGCTATACTTGACTACAAAATCAGATGCTTAAAAATATTTCAGGAAAGTGAAGTTTTAGTCTCACAAAATTCACCCGGTCCTCATTATAATATGTTTCCCATTTGTGCCATTCATTCAACACACTAAATGCATGATGGGGCTCCAGTTAAGTAGATTTAGAAGCTGATTATGCTGCATTAAATGTATTCACTTCAGTTTTAGCAAGATCTTTTTTTCCTTAAAAGGATTACTAAATCAAAAAAAAAAAGAAGTAGAAAGAAAGACATAAAATAAAATATCTTTTGGTGATGCCATAACAAGATTACAAAATGGAATGGCTTCATGATATTATGTAAGAACACATATTACCACTAATCTGACTTAAATAACTAAAGAATACATTTCATATTTGTTAATTGCTTTTATTTTGCGTTTGCTCCCTTCTGTATACATGATTACTTCATCCTCGACACAGCATTTCTCTTAAAATGTTTTGTTGTGAATTTATTCTTTTTTCATTTTAGAATAAATAAGTTGCCCAACAATTAGGAAAAAAAATACGTATCAGAAAGGATGCATTGGTTTTAATCTTGGCTTTGCTATTAATAATGGATATCACCAATATGATCTTTAATTTCCTGATCTCTAACATGAATCTCTATAACCAGTTTTTCCTAGGTCCAAGAATTATATGAATTTGGGCATAACTAGCTGGTTGACATTTTTTATCCTACTTTCAATTTGTTTCTATTTAAAATTAGGGGGGAATATAATGATGGGCATTACAAAACTATTGATATGAATATATTTATGAACTAACATTCATAGATTATATACTAATCAAATGTATCTAAAATTCAATAGTTTACAATACAGTAAATTCCATTTGTTTCTAAATGAGCCCTGAAGAAAAGTAGCAGATGAAAATGATTGTCAGAAAAGAGAATTTGAACTATGTATCAATTCTATCATAATTTTGTGACCTAAGTATCCTGGCCAAAGTACTTTGAAATGTGCACTTAGAATGGAGTGCTTTCTGATATTAAGCAATAGTACAGCAAACTTCCTTTAGTAAGACTTAGGAGCATCGGTTTGCATACATGATGAATTTCTGTATTCAAAAAATAGAAAAGAATAGAAAATAATTTTTATCTATGGTCCATGGCGTTCAGAATTAATGGCATTTATTATAGCAGTGATATTATCACATAGTATACTATTTCTCATTTTATTAAAACTTTTAACTTAAAAAGGCAATAAATGCAAAATTACCTTCAAAATACAAACCTTTATTACCTACAAAGTATGCAAAGCAAGGAATCCCAGCCTGTGTAGATTAGAAATTTGTGCAGCCTCACATTGTGCATAAATAGCCAACCCAAGAAAGGAAGGAGGGACAGAAACAGGGAAGAAGGACAGAATAACATTGGTCAATTATGCCATGCATGTATATTAATGCACTGCAGCGAATCCCACCTTTACGTGAATCTATAAAGCACCAATTAAAAATAAATAAGTAGAAGGAAGACCAGTAGAGTGGAGCAAGGGGAAGAGGGGAGGAAGGAGAAGAGAGAAACAGCAAGCACTGAGTGAAGCAAACTGTATTCCATGCACGCGTGATCATGTCGCAATGAGCTCCCATATTATGCATGCATATGATGTGCTGATAAAAACACAGAAAGAAAACCAGCCAAACTAAGATTCTGCTGAATTTCACACTCCTTTGGGGGAATTTGCCCCAGGCACATTCATAGCTTGTCCTCCTTTCTTTCCTTCATTCTCCTCTTCAGGAGCTATCCAAAGAGTCTTCACTTTGTCCCATTATTTCTCCATAAATTCTGAAATTTTAACTTTCTGTTTTGCCTTTGGAGCAATTTCTATCTTTGTTTTTTAAACATCTTCTTCCAACCTTTCTTTTGACTAGTCCAGCAAAGATATTGTAAATGTTCGGCAGTTCTTTCTTATTTTCCAAAGTCTCATTTTAAAAAGTGTTCTGATTTTGTTTTGCAAATATAAAATTTCCTTGAGTGTTTATAAATACTGATTAGATATTTTTAAGTTTTTCTCTGTTCCTGAATTGCCTCATTTCCCTTTCGAATTGTTTTTTTTTTCTATTTGTGTTATTTCTTCAAATGTCTGGTGAATCATGATTATCCTTTCTCATTTAAAAATTAAGCAATATAAAGGCTTCCTGAAATTCTATAGACTTGGGTTGATTTGCTAGAAGATTTAATTTAACCAGCATGGACCTGAGTTCACCACTATACTGGAGATAGCCTCCCTCTCACACCGGAACTGCTCTGCTTTCTTGTAACAATGCCTTCAATGGTGAGGCAAATCTCTTTTGTTATTTCTTCCATGGTTGCCTTTTTTTTTAATTTTAATTTTTGAACGACCATACAAATTTTTAACAAAATAATATAAATAAAATGTGTATAGTTTCTGGATACTAGATTTACCCCCAGAAGTGCCCCCCCCAATTTCTCACCCGCATCCCTCCCTTCCCTTACCCACAATATCTCTAAAAATGTATTAGGCTGTATAGCATTACACCTTATCTGGATTTAACACATGATAATAGACCACCTTTCTGAATGGCCAGGGTCTAGTTCCAACTTCCACAGATGAGTGGAGACATTTGACCATGGTTGCCTTTTGATTAGGGGTAAATACTTAGCAGTCAAGAATTTTTCAAAGAAGGATAAGAAAGAGGGCTGTTATGTACACAGAGCATCACTGCTTCTAAAACAGCACAAACTTCTATTCCACTTCTCACTTCCATCCTCTTGTCATGGCAGAGAGTTTGCTTTCTAACACAGGAGTCTCACTATGGACACCCTAGGTTGATGCCCCCTCTACTGTTTTCTCAGTTAATTTTCTTCTACATTGCATCTCCCAAGAATTGCTTGCCATCTGTAGATGGATGGCATCTTCTCTTGGTTTGGAAGATTCCACTGTTTTTCTAGAATGTGTATTTATTTTACTGGGCACAGGCAAGTTGTTAAGACTGACTCTGATTCAGGTAGAAGCTAGCAGGAAAATCCTGCAAGCCTCGTGCACGGGCTTTCATGTTGGAACCACAAGATGGAAATGAGACCCTACACCTAAGTTAGCCATCAGCCCAGGCAGTGAAGGAAGCAGGTTGCTTCCTGATTCAAGTCCTGTACTTTCTGTTGAAATTCCAACTAATTCCTGTGACAGTCTTAAGATAAACTTGCTATTTTCAGGTATGGACAGGGCAAAGTTGATTGGCACACCTTGAGATCAGTGTAGTTGACTGATAGGCAAGTGAGAGAGCTTTGCTCAGCTTGGTCTCCACGCCATTTCCCCAAGAATTTTCTGTTCTTTCTTCAAAATTCATCAAAGTAGGTTATATGAGTGTATGAGAATATCACACAGAAACCCATTGTTTTGTACAATTAATATATGTTAATGATTCTAACTTTGAAAAGGGAGGAAAATCAACTTTTCTGTTCCTCCAAGGAATGCATTTTCACTATTCTAATGTGAAATCTCATGATAAATCACTTAGAGTCAAAAGTACATTAAGCGGTACCCTTTTTCTTTTTAAGAGAGAAGGACAGGAAGAGAGACAGGCAGAGAGAATCAATTTTTATTGAGTTTTTCACGTGGTTGTGGTTGCTCTGACACTTAGCTGCATACATGGTGCTGGGGTTTGAACCCATGTACTAACGCAGGCCTGGCAAGCACTGTAACCACTGAGCCAAGCTCCAGCCCCTACGAAGTACCTTTTGCATATGATTCTGCTTTATCTTCTCCATTGCTTGGTAGCTATAACTCTTAAATCAGTGGTTGCTTTAGATTTTATGGTATATGTTTTTGATAGGCATTTTGTGCATATATTTTCTTATAACACTTCGCGTCTGGTTTAGGAGCTTCACAACAGTCCACTTCCACTTCTCTCTCCTGACCTTTGTGCTGTTACTGTCATCGATTTCAATTTCTGGCTATAAACCAGACATCACATTCTTATTATTTTTCTCAATGATTTAATGATCTTTAAAGAGATTTAAATAACACGAATATTTTCTACTTTTTTTTCTTTGTAGTTTCTGTTTGGGGTCCTTGACTCTCCTTTATCTAGATACATATTATCATGTGTTATAATTTTCTTTCTCCTCAAAGACCACTTTTAACATTTCTAATTAAATTATTTTAGTGTTTTACATATGAAAAACATCTCTATTTCAACTTTGTTTAAATGTATGTTTATTCCGTCTGTAAATGTAAGTTGAATTTCTTTCTTTGTGTGTGTGTGTGTGCTTTAAAAATATTTCACTAGCTTCCTCTTGCTTATACTGTTTCTTATGGGAAATCGTCTCTAATCCTTATCTAAGATCACAAGACTATAGAATGAGAAAACAAAGAATGAACTTGGGTGTTGTAACTCCAGAGCCTGAATGGATTCTGAGCTCCTCACATTCTGTATACTTTTTAGCTAGATGTATGGAGAAAAAGAAAAGAAACATTCAGTTTCCACTTCTAAAAGAAACAGCTAATTTTCTGCATCACCTCCTAGGTATTCTGCAGTAGGCTAGTATTATTCTGCTTTTGGTCACTCAGCCTCTACTTCCAGTTCCTTTGTGGAATCTTTACCCTTAAGAAATGAACACGTTCATAGCAGCTCAATTTACAATAGCTAAATTAAGGAAACAACTCAGATGTCCCTCACTAGATGAATGGATCCAAAAACTGTGATACATATGTATACCATGGAGTTCTACTCAGCAATTAGAAATAATGATATTGCAGCTTTTGAATAGAAATGGATGGCTATGGAAGAAATTATGCTGAGTGAAATAAGCATAACCCACAGAACCAAGGGCTGAATGTTTTCACTCCTCTGTGGAGGCTGGAGCTAGACCCTGGCCATTGAGAAAGGAGGTCCATTGTTATGTTTTAAGTCCAGATAAGGTGTAATGTCATACAACCTAAGGCATTTGTAGAGATATATTGAGAAGGAGGGGAGAGGGATTCTTTCAGAATTAATATATATAAAAAATATAAATATATTTATATAATATATTATTATATATATTATAGTATATATACTATTATTATATATATTTTATATATATATACTATAATATATATAATAATATAATATAGTATAATATAATAGTATATATATACTATTATTATATATTATTGTATATAATAATAGTATATATATACTATAATATATAATAGTATTTCGTTAGAAGCTTGTTTGATTGTTCATCAAAAAAATTTCTGAATAAAATAAAAAAAAGAAATGAACATGTTGATCAGGTTTGCAGGGAGAAAGAGACTCTGAAACCTCAGAGGCCATGATTTAGAATATAGCAGTATGGA
>PVKS010010307.1:0-55275 GCA_004027875.1 Aplodontia rufa
AGCCGTCTGCCATACTGCTTCCCCATATATGCTAGCATCAACAGATGAGAGAAATCATTCGGCCCTTGAGTCTCTGAGATTGGGAGACTTCACTAAGCATAATTCTGTCCATCTCCATCCATTTGATTTCAAAAGACAGAATATCGTCCTCTCTAATGGCCGAGTAGTATTCCACAGTATACATGTACCAAAACTTTTGTATCCACTCGTCAAGTGAGGGGCATCTGAGTTATGACAGCATATTGTTATAATTGTTTACCTTTATTATTAGATATCATTGATAATCTGTTACTGAGTCTAATTTATAAATTAGACTTTATTATACATAGATAAGTATAAGTAAATATAGTGCATATAGGGTTCTGTACTATCCATCATTTCAGGCATCCACATTGGATCTTGAATTATAACACTGGCTCAGATAAGGGGAAACTACTGTATATCGTTAGAATGCTGAATTCCTCATGCTGGGATGATGCAGGCTGCAGTTATTCTGGAAAGGAAATAAGCTTGTCATTATTAGATTACATTTTACTAGGTACTAGATGAACCTCCCAGGGGAAGAAAATCAATAAAAATAAAAAGAATTGCGAAGCTCTATCTATAGAGATCAATAATGGATGGTCTAGAATTGAGACATTCCACATAAATGTACAATTATCAAGGGGTAAATTATCGTAAAGGACTCTATAAAACTAAGAAGAACAGACAATCTATAGTAAAGCTTATGGATCATTATTGGAAAAGTTACTCAAAGAAGCCAAGAGGAAAGATGGCAATAGAAGATGAAGGCGAGATGAATCACAAAGCAGGATAAAGATATGACCCTTTCACTTACAGGAAAGGCAAGCTGGACTGAGCTGCTCTTTAGATAATTTTTCCTAGTGAACTCTAATATCCAAATTCTTCCATTCAGGCACTTATTCCAGAACTGTAATACTAAAAATTTTAGTAAGCCCCATGACTTACAATGTCTTCTATTTCTTCTTCAAGGTGTGTATAATCTGAAGGGAATTAATGCACCTCAAGACAAAAAACTGGGGTGTAGGTGACGTTTCACTGTGCAAACCTTGATTGAATCACAATTGGGCCAATTCTGTGTGTCACACAGTTACTGCCATTCTGACAAAAGATTTTCATGGCCTCCTAAGAACTTAATAGTAACCAAAGAGATTTTCCATCTGTTAAGAAAAGAAAAAGTAGGGGGCTATGAGGACAGCGAAAATCTTTCACCTGTGCGTTAGAGGGCCAGTTTCCCATTAGCAACTAGTCCTACTGGACTAGTTCATTAACCATGAATGCTTTGTTCCTTCGCAGAATATTTTGCAGCCCCGATGAGTGGGGCTTTGAGTGCCTCCCTGGAGGAGGGAAGACTAAGTGATAGGAACACAGCAGGCTAAGCCTATGTGTTCTAAGGAAAGTGTACAGTTGCTAATAAAGTGTTTGGATTTTTCTTTTCTTCTTTCCAGGTGCAGAAAGCTCTAGGGACCCTGATGTGCTGCCTGAATATTTTGATCTCAGTCTAAATCTATGCAGTTTTGTGTATCTAAAAATAAGTCTTCAAGAGAATGCATTTACTTGATATGTATTCAGTGGATGTAGAAGGAAAAGGGAGGCATTTTAAAAGAAAAAAAATAGAAGTAAGTGAATTTACAATGAACTTATACCCAAAAGACATATAATCATAAGATTTTAAATCATGAACGAGATATCATTATTCCAACATCTTGTCTCATTATAAACATTTCCAAAAGTAACCACCCCCTGAATATATTCAATGATAAAAGGTGCTCTACCTATTTTATTTGGAGGCATTCCTAATTATTCTTTCATGTGATCAACAGTATCAATATTGCCATCCAAGGCCCATAAAAGAACTCTGATTCCTCAACCATAGTTTTTTCATACAACTTTTGTAAAATATTATTTCTTCTCAACTTTTGTTCTGACTTTAAAATTCTAATTCCCTTAACATTTTTTCATAGTACACAATTTTAAGTCTTATGAATTTTGTGCTTGCACATTATTTAGATTGGTTTAGTTATAACTGACTGAAATCCAGTGTCAAGTAGTTAGGCAGAGAAGAAAATGTATTACATGTACTGGGATCTTTCACAAAATTCAAAATTTTTGAGTCAGTTATTCTGCCTTTTGACAATAGAGCTCTCTTTTAAAATATGATGAAAATATCCTCAAAGTAAAGTTCTCCTATTATGTCTTTTTTCTGACCAGCTTATATCTACTCATGAAGCAGTTCCAACCAAGGCAGTACAGGTATAGAGAGTGTTTACTAGGTAGAGTCTTTCTCTCATTGCCTGAGTATAATACAGCATAGGTGTGTGAGGAGTAAATTTATTGCCAAATAGAGATTGTTCTATACAATAAACATTTTTCATGCCCCAAACTATAGCAGATCAATGGAGAAACAGTATAAGCATGGTCCAAGATTTGGAATTTATGTCACAATAGGAACATAAAATTCATTTACCTATAACCTTCTCACTCTAACCCATTTTCACTTGAAATTTTATGAGATCAAATCTCTTACATGTTTTGCAATTGAAGGTTTGACTTCTAGCACAGGTTTCCTGTTAGACTTGATTCAGCATTGTTCTTGTTCATGATTCACTCCAATTTATTCTTTATTATTATTACTTTTCTTCTAATCTTGGTTAAGTTATTGATGAAGCACTGTGAAGTAGGGGCAAATATGGGCATAAAATCAGAAAGGCAAGAAGATCTTTATGCTTTTTCTTTTGCGGCAATGGAGATTTAACTAGCGGTACTCTACCAGTGAGTTAAACCCCCAGTAATTTTTATTTTTTGATTTTGAGAAAGAGGCTCATAAAGTTGCCAAGTCCGTTCTTACACTTGTGATCTTCCTGCCTCAGCTTCCTGAGTCACTAGTACTATAGATGTGCACCTCTGTGCCTGGTCTGAATCTACTGATTTTAAGACGAGTGTCTCTTGTAATGTGCCCTACAAATGAGGACATATTTCACATGTCATTTGTGAAAATGAAGAGAGAAAACTTAGGAGAAAAGTGTTCAATGTACTACAGCAGTTATGTTGGCCATCATTGTTATGATTATTCATAAATGAGGTAAAAGTGCTTTATATAAACTCAATACATCATTGATATAAATGTTTTCATATACCTATGCTTTGCTCACTGAAGACTCCATTTAGAATGATTTTATCCCATTAATCACCACCTCCAGAAGAAGATCCTCATTATGACAGGTAGAAGTTTTATTGTCAATTATTTTTGGCATGTGAAGCCATAAACCATCCATTGTGCATGTTTCTAGAGATTCATTTGCACCTGAATCATGCTATGTGGTTTTTAGTCTTAAGTGAATCCACTTACTAGAGAAGAAGCAAAATCTATTCAAAGTAATCCAAATTCCTACTTTACTAGTGGTAAGCTAATTAGGAAAGTAAAGTTACAAGTTTAAAAAAATTAAGCTGTTCTAGCATTTATTTTAAAGTATATAAAGAAATCCTAAAATATAGGCATAATTATCAACTTCTCATAGGCAACCATCAAATGTAATCATTTAAATTTCCACATCAAGTTTTATTGATGAGACAATTATCTGTCGATCCAAAAAATGGTTAAATTCACTGATTGGGTGATGAGTTTTCACCTAATCAGTGCACTAGTCTTCTGATAGGGATGAACTGGGTGATAACCATAGGCAGGAAGTATGTGGCTACATGAGGTGAGACATTGGGGTATATCCTTAGGTTATGTATTTTGTCCTTGAGGAAAAGAGAAAGCTCTCTCTTGTGATGTCTTGAGTTGCTTTCCTCTGCCACACCTTTCTGCTATGATTTTCTTTGTCACCTCTGGCCCAGGGTAATGGATTTGTTGGACTGAGACGTGCATGTCTCCAAATAAACATTTTCTTCTAAAGTAGTTCCTGTCAAGTCTTTGGTCACAGTGGCAAAAATCTGACTAAAATATTCACCCAAAGCCTGGGGCAGCATAGATCACTGCTAGAGCACAGGGTTCTCCTTTCAAAAATATGTCAAACATGATTTTGGAGCAGTGGAGGGAAGTCCTATAAATATTGCTGAGATTTAAGGAAAAATAAAGGAACTATCTAAAGATCCAGGTATATCTCTGCATTCTGACTTAGATTCATTGAATCTAGGAGAAAAGCTACATGGAGAATAAGCTCAGAACAGCTGAACCCTTCAAACATAGAATGCTGAGCGTATAGCTCAGTTGTTTACATTGTTTAGGGATGCCCTATTTGGTTACACTGGAAAATGTGCAGTTTCCTATGCCTTAACATAGTGGTATTTCAGCAATGCCTCATGTAAACACAGCTCGTTAAACCTGGTGAGGAAATATTCTGTGGCAAGGAAGAGAGTGTAGGATTCCTGTCACAATGTATGTCACTCACTGTACATACACAGTGATCCCGTAGGGAGGCTGTGATAGTAGCCAGGACCCAGCAACTGCATAGGAAAAGGCATGTCCAAGAGCGTTGGATGCCCCCAAGCGATTCCATTCTCTTCTCCTTCCCACAGTATTGATACTCTCCTCATAAATTTTACAAGACTCCATTAAACAATACGTACTGGAAAGATGTGACAGACACTTGTTAAGGAATAAATTCAAAAAAATCCAAAGTTGAACTCTTTGCCAAACAATGAGTGAAAAATTAGAAATATCAAGGTCTCCCATACTAGAAAAGCTTATGCATATGCTCTACATATAAGCCACATCAATTTATTCTTTCTGAGAAGTATGTTATTTTCATATGTAGAAAAATTTATGCAGAAAGATATAATAATGGAGCTGAAAAAGGTTTTAAAGACTAGTTTAACTGTATGTAGTTAAGTTCTGTCTAATCCATATTCAACTAATAATTATTGAGGGTCTTTTAAAAGTCTATTTCTAGGTAATTCTGCTTCACTTAATTCTCCCCATCGATCCATGATAATACAGATTATTTTAATCTCAATGCATGAAATAGGAAAAAATATACACAACTTTTCAGGTTAGCAAAGGAGAGTACTTTGCCAAAGATTACAAACTAAGATTTCTAGATTAGTAATTTTGTTAGGCATGTGCTAAATGATATTAAATATGTATATATGCACATATATTTATATAAGCACATATTCCTATAAATGAAAATACTTCAAAAGTTAGCTTTAAAATTATATGCATGTTTGTATAAATAGTCTAAAATTCCATAAATGTTCATGCTTAGTACAATTAGCATTATTATTTGAAATATTTATTATTGTAGTAGCTTAAAGTTTTAAGTGTTGTTTACATGTATTGACATATTCAATGCCAAGAATAAAATTGCTTCTTATTGTCAAAAATTTTTCTCTGTACCTGGACATATATAAATTAATCAAAGAAAATTTTATTTTCACTTTTTACAGATGGAGAAACTAAAAACCTGAGATGTAAGATGACATGTCCAAGATGACAGAGCAAATGAGCAGCAGTGCTGAGGGTTCACATCCAAGTCTTCCGGCTCCAAACCATGTGTGCACCACAGTGTGTAGTTGAATAGAGATTTCACATGTTAAGAAATTTGTATACTGGATCCTTTTTTTTCAGCCAGCATGAAATATATAGGGAATTATCAGAAGCTTGGAAAATGGCTGCCATCCTCTAGCAGGTTTTGGAAAATGTTAAACATTCAACCTGGCATGGGCCCTATATACTTCAGTCTCTTCTGCAGAGACTATTCATGAACTTTCTGTTCATGATGGGCCAAAGTAGCTTTCTGAGTCAGATTAACTGCCTTCATGTGAAAGCAACCTAAAAGCCTGTATGACTCTACCACTTGGACAACCTCTACAGAAAGCTAGGAATTAAATGTATTTTTGTACACAGTTTCTCTTATTATGTTACATCACAAATTATTTCACTGACACTACTAAAATAATATCATGTCATTAATACAGATTTGGATATTTCAGTTAGTAAACATTAAAATATAAAGAAAGCTGTTTGATGAAGCTGCATTGTTGTTATAGTTTGTATCAGGAATGTTCCAGAGCAGTATGTGGTAAGGGTTTAGTTCCTGACTGGTGGTGTTACTGGGTGGTGGTGGAAACTTCATGAGGTGGGGCCTTATTGAAGAAAGTATGTCACTGGGGTCATGCCTTTGAAGGACATACCCTGCCCATTCCCTTCCTCACCCAGCTCACACATTCCCCACTGCACCCACCTTCTTCTTGCTGCAGTTTGGTGACTAGTTTCCCTCTACCACTGTGATGTTCTGCCTCACCAGAGCCCACAGCAATGGGATCCAAGCAACCATGCACAGGTAGACTCTGAAACCATGAGCCCAATTAAATATTTCTTCCTTTGAGTTGTTTTTCTCAGGTTATTTTGTCACAGCCGCAGAAAGCTGGATAGCACAGTGGTGTTTACTTTATATTGACCAACAAAAAATGTTGCTCCAACCCTTGAGCCCATGATTTGAATTCCATAGTTCTTTTAGTAAAATTGTTAACTCCCTAACAAGGCCAAGTCACAGATTTAACCATGGTACAAATTATAACAAAATTAAAATATTGATTAACAAACTATGACTCACACATGCATTGCACTCATTATTAGCATTGGGCCATTTGGGCTATATGCAAAAAGATTTTAGAGTAGCATTCTAACATCAAGGACAATAAAAAAAATCAAATAGCATTCAGATAAATACCTATCCTGTCCTGGCATGCAAATTGAGCAGGTGTAGAGTAGTTGCACAGACTGCACATTCTATAATCTGGCCATGGTCTGCTTGGAATTGCATCTGTATTTTGATGGCAAATTCAGAGAGATAGACGATATCGTTAGTACAAGCATGACTTTTCTAATAACCTTTGCTCTGCTCTAGGATTCCTGACTTTGATGGTAGTGGTAGGGTTTTATATTTTACAGAGTGAGATCATTTAAAAAATACTGTTATTCAGGCAATTAAGATTAAAGTCAACTTCCCCTTCACACTTCCTAGTAATATGCTTCTGTATCCAAAAGATAAGAAATGGCTCACTAGGACAGGCCAATGGGCCTGGAGTCCAGGATTCTGTCTCCAACAGTGACAGCAAAGAGATTTTTAGGGGATTGCATGACTACCCTCCATGATATTAGCCTGAGGAAGCAGGAGATATATATTAAGAACAAATGATGACCTTTAATAATATGTTGCTTATCTGACATCTAAGGATTTATCTAAATCCTTTGTGAACATATACATTTATTTGGCCTCTGATGCCTCCACTATATTAGCCAGCCTCAAGCTAGGAGTCAAATATCCTTTGTTTCAGTCACAACTCTTTCTCCTACTGGGTGAACAAACTTGGGGAAATCCTTTAACTTCGCACTACCTCAACTTATTTATCAGTAGAAAAGCAGCAACAACTGTTATTCTAAATAATAAGTAAAGAAATTAATGTGAAAAAATACAATGATCCTAAGATCATAATATAACATAATTCTAAATTTTAATCTGTTATTCTAAATAATAAGTAAAGAAATTAATGTGAAAAATACAATGATCCTAATATAACATAATAATAACATTCTAATTACCTTAGAGAATCCTGAAGCTCATTACCAGACAGTAGCTACTGACTACTTCGGAGTGATTTTCAGCATCTAAATTTTGGAGTTCTCACTAGGCCATTCCTTTTGCAGATAATAAGAGTAATGCCAACTACAATTGTTAACTTATTCAGGAAATTGTCTTTCATCCTTGCCTTTGGTTGCTAAATTTGAAATAATTTGATCAAAAGCAATTATCAAACATTATGTCCATAGATTTCTCATCTTACGACAACTATTGTTTACACTGTTTTATGTACCTATATTCACTGATGATTTTAAAATGATAACAATGTAATTTTTATATTTTATAAACTATCATTTTTCTCATATTTATTTACCTCTCAAAAATTCAAATATTTGAGCAAGAATAACTGCACCTTCAAAAACCTTGTTGTTTTTTGAACAAAGAGGAATTGAGTTACATTTTTTTTAAATCTGTAAAAGGAACAACTCTAACTGTGAGAAAAAAATAAAGCAATAGCAGATATAACACCTCAAAGAGGAATACATGATTCAGTTTCAAAATGATTCACAATGATTCAAATCATTGAACAAATTTTCAAAAGTTTAAATATATTAAACCTGTCAAAGGGTCATTTGCCTTCTTCAAAACAGTTCTGGATTTGTAATTTTCCATCAGTTATTCACATGTTACCATTTCTGATATGTGCTGACCTTTCCATATTAATACCTTCTTTACTGGATTTACAATTTTGCTAATACAGCTGTCAGGAGCATGTTGTTGGTAAGGATGGGAGAGGTCAGCAGTTGCAGTAACACTCTTTTTAGAAGAGCATGAATTACTAAAGATACAAAATTACCGCCAGCTTTCCCAGATATTTTAAACTGGAATATGTGATAGGAGAGCATGGGACATTGTAGACTAATGTATTTTAAAAAGCTCAATGAGCAGATTTATGGAGAAGGGAAGATTTTCAATTTCCTAGAAGATGAAGTTTCTTTTCTTTCAAAGAACTATGAAAGAATAACCTGAGAAACTCCTTTTCACCTTTACCTTTACTAAGATGTTTGCACTTTAAAAAGTTAAGTACAATGTTTTGACCTAAATGATCCACTCTGATTCTACTTTGTTAATGATCATTCCCCACTTTCATTGAAATATGTATGAGGTAAACTCTGGATGAAAACAGGGGAATTCCTTTGAAGTAGAGTTTTAAGTTCCACAAGTCATTCATGTGGGATGGGTCAACACATTATATGTAAAGCAATTCAATTTAAAATATGCTAATTGCTTTATCAGATCTTATAATGGTTAGGCAAGCCGCATTCAGCTTCACCATTTTATTGTTTTCATTTATTTTAAGACCAAGTTACAAGAACAATCTTATCTCTTTTTAATTGCTCTGCCCAGTCTTTCAAATATCTGTAATTGTTTTACATTTGAATCAAATTTATTAACAAACATATGGTTATAATAGAGAAATCACTCCAGCTGGTGAAGCCCTAAGCTAAACTCACAATAATTTGATCATTTGCAAATGATTGCCACTTGAATGTTTTCTTATCACTGCTTAATTATGACTCAGCTCAGTCCAAAGCATGATGCACTTCCTGGGAAAGGAAGAAATTGATAGTTCTCAATACAAATAAGGGCAAACTTTGCCATTCGTGTACATCTCTCCAGCTCAACTGAACATCTGCTAATAAATGTGTTTCTAGATTCTATGATAGCTTTTACCTTCATCATTCACAACGGGCATGAAATTTACATCAACTGCGAATTCATATTATTTACTCATTGCTAACTATTACCGTCCCATTAAAATCTTATCCTATAATACCCTCTGGAAAATTAGAAATGCTTATAAGAATAAATGCTCAAATGAGACAGGGAGACATTTTGCTTTTTTCCCCCAGAAGCCTTTTGACAGGTGGTCACCTTGAAATCACGCTTTGGTAAGATAGCAGCGTTTTAAAAAACAGTCTTCATACAGAGGTAATCAAGAACCCTTGGGAGCCACCTCTGCATTTTTCCTAGCAGTCTTTTCTACAGTTGAAATGTGTTCATATAAATTTTATATGACATATAAAGCAATTTTTCCCTTCAAACTATGTAAATCAGTCATAGCGTTATAATTAAATGTCACAGAATAGCAAATAATTATCTTATTTAAATGGTTAATATAGGAAAAATCCATCAACTATCAGTCTTGAATATCTAAATGTGATACTTGTGTCCATTGATATAATTAAACTTAAAGGCAGATTGCATTTGTGTGTCCCCCTCTACCCCCGACAACTGACGAATCAAGTTTGAGAATTGGTGTTTGACTAGAGGTCACAAACAGACCATATGATTTCAGCTTTGCTTCTGCCGATAGCCACAAAGATAAGAATTGCAGGTGTAAAAATGGATAATCTCTACTTGCCAAAAGATTATCAAGGTCAACTTTTTGCACAGGGGATGGAGGAAATTCATGATTAGTAATCCTCCCTGCCACTGTCTGTCTTTGTTTTCCAATTCTTTCCTACTGCCTTGGTAGATTCTTGGAATCTGTTTTGTTAAACATAACAGGCCCTGTTCACCTGATGCATGGAATAACGTCTGCACTGAGTTCATAGCTCCCTCCTGGTAGTTAAAAAGTTGCCTAGTTTCTACCTTTGGAGATGTTACTTAACTTGGCAAAGCATGCTGAAAATTTAGTAATTATGAGGCAAATTTTGCTAATCTCTACAATCTCAGTCCTTTTACACTCTTGTTATACATACCTGATCCTGTGTTAAGACCCTCAAGACAACCTTCAGATTTTGTGACTTTATAATCACCATTGCAGTTTATTGCAGTAAAGGGATACAGATCTAAATCAACATAGGGAAAAAGTACTTATAGTTCAGAAGAAACCTGGTATAAGCCTTCCAATTTCCCCTCCCAGCAGCGTTCCTGGGACACTGAACTTTCCTAGCAAGGATGTGTGACAAAGCACAGAAAGTACCAGAGAGCTTACTCAAGTTTGGCATCCATGGATCCTATTGAGAGTTTATTACACAGGTATGTGGTACTCACATGACTGAATTCAACATTTCAGTCCCCAGCATTCCAAAGATCAAACTAATACAGCATGGCTCACAGCATGAAGCATGTAAAAATAGGAATTTACTTTGTCAGCTTAAATTACCTGGCAAAGCAGGAAAGAGCTGCACTTTGCCTTCCACACAGCATTCTGGGGTTCTGGAGGGGGTAGGAGTGTAGAGGTGGAATCGGTGAGGCTTGAGAGGGCTGCACAGAATGCAGTATCTCCAGGAACCTGTTGGAATTAGTGTTTTGGTGATGTGGAATAAATCTAAAACGATTAAAGAAATGAAATGTTTAGCTGATAATCTACCCACAAAACAAAAATAATGAATCATATCCAGTAGGATTTACAGGTCAGTTCTACCACTCTTTCAAGGATCAAAGATCCCTACTTGATAAACACCTTTCCAGAAACTTGAGAGAGGAAAGTATTCGCTGAATAGGTGAGTATAATGATAGGAAGAAAAATAGACTAATAATCTCATTTCTAATCTACATGCAAGACCCTATAATAAAATGGTAAGTTGCATTGATCAATTATTTTTTAAAATCACAATAAGGCACAGTTTATCAAAAGAATGGAAGAAAGGTTAATGACATGAAACTTATTCACCATATTAATATGGGTGAAGAATAAAAAGCTTATAATTATTACAATAGATGCCCATTATTTTGATAAAATTCAGCATCCTTTTATGATTAAAAGAGCAGCAACCTAGGAAAAGAAGGGAACATTTTAATCTGAAAAAGGTTATCAAAAGCCTACAGCAATTTTTATTCTTAATGGCATATAATTGCTTGCATAATAAGCATAACAATGGGTGAAATCACTAAATTTTCTTTTACTCTCTTCTCTTGGTCCTTTGCTCGGTTTGTTTTTGGAAGTTTTGTACTCAGATTGTTGAATTTAGATTTTTCTTTTAAATTAAATTAATCATTTTTAATTTGATTTACATGGAATATGTAAATTTACTGGAGAATTGTTATCTTTTTAAATATGTATTCTGCTTAAATAGGAATAGAAACTACCTTTTCTTTTTTGAAGTCTTCCGTTAGGTCCTGGAGTAATATTATATTTTGAAGTTCTTAAGTAACACTTATTAGATTGATTTTTTAAAATTTCTGAATTCTTTATTTTATTAAGAAATTTAGTTGCTGTACATTCAAAAATATATCCAAAGTAACAATGTAATATGTATATTTTTATAAACCAGAATTACCCCCTAGATCCCTCCCTATACTCCCTTCCCTCCTCTCCGACCAGCCCCCTCCCCTCTCCTTCCCAATACATATCTATGAACACCCGAGATAGTTATTGTAAATGGCAATTTATTAAAATTATATTTTAATGTGCTTTTTCTGTGTATAGAAAAACAACTACTTTTTAATATTTATTTGTTTCCATCAAGCTTCTAAACAAAACTAATTAAAAAGATGGTCTATAAATGTTTTTAGGTTACCTATATACATGCTCATTATATCTGGGCAAACGGGAGGCTTTGATTCTTCCTTCCCAATTCATTTAGTTATTTCTTTTGAAGATCTTACTGTGCTCAAGTAAACATAAAGCAAAAGCAATGAGTGATGATGATCAGTCTTTCTTGTTCCTGTTTGTCATGGATATTTGTCATTCTTTCAGTCAACTAACACCTGAACCCCCTTAACTGGCAGAGATCTTCATGGGAGGTGCGTGTGCTGGAACTGAGAGTCAACTCATCAGGAGCAGCAGGGGCCAGTGGAGCACCCCTGCTTTCTATCTCCATGGCAGCAGTAAAAGCTGCAAAATCAAGTTTGCAGTGCCCAAGTGACAATGGAGCAGGGCCTTACTGTGCATCAGTGAGATGCTGGGACACAAACAGCAGCTGTGCATACCGGGAGCATTTGGCACTAACTATGGCAGCAGTGGGATCTTTATGGTGGCACTGAGCCTACCTCTCAAGTGGCATTTTCTTTTTTTCTTTCCTTTTTTTTTTAACTTTTCTAATGAGCTCTTTAAAAATTTACTTTCTGTTTAAATTAAAGAAATTCCAATTAAAACCCTTAGGCAATAATTGGAAGTTAAGGAAATGCTTTTAACATCTTGTAATGTTGAAGGTAGTATTTATCATCTTGTGGAAATTTCTTCTTATTCCAAGATTGATCAGTTTTTTTGTAAAATCACAAATCACTGACTTATTTTATAAATGTTTTATGCATCCCTTGGATGCTTACGTTATTTTCACTCTAAAATGTTACTATGATGAACTGAAAGAGAATTCTAATATTAAAGTATCCTTAAATTCCAGGGAAAACCTTTCATGACAATTTCATTTTGTTTTGTCTTTCACTTAAGCTTACTTGTATATGACTATCTTCAGTTTAATTTTTATGTACTTAAAATTTTTTCTATATTCATGAGAGGAGATTGACTTATAAATTTTTGTTTTATTGCCTTCAGCTGTGATTGGTTTTAAGTTATATTGCCTCATAACACATGCTAGAAGCCTTCTTTCTATCTCTGTTCTCCAAATAATTCTTATAAAAACAAAAATATTTTTCCTATAAGTGCATTATAATTAGCACAATAGTGGGCTGGAGCAGTGGCTCAGCTTGCCTCACATGCGAGAGTACATGAGTTTGAACCCCAGCACCATATACACAACAAAGTGTCAGAGGAGTGAAAGTCACATGAAAAACTAAATAAAAATTTCTTTTTTCTCTCTCTCACTGTCCTCTCTTTCTTTAAAAAAAATAAAAGAATGTAAAATAATTAACACATAAAATCACATAACACATAACACATAAAATCTTTTCTAAGAGAGTTTTACCCAGTTTCTTTAATAGCAATGACGATACTCACCAGTTCTCTTTCTTTTGGGACTATTTTTTTAATTGTGTACTTAACTATTTTCCATTTAATCTAACCTTTCTCATTTATTTTAATAAAGTTGTTCAAAGTATTACCCATGGTTCAAAAAAATGTGTCTTTAACTTCTTGATAATCTTTGTCAAATGATCATCTACTTTTTATTGTATTTTCAAAGAAAAAAAGCTTTTGTTTTTCTATTTATTACAATTTTTCCATTATGTCCTTTCAAATTTATTAGTGATATGATTTTTCTTACTTCACTTCTTGTTTCTTTTAACTAATTCATTAATTCTTTTTTATTGTATTCAAGTAGACTGTTTAATTATTTCTTTTCTCTTTGTCTTTCTCCTGTATATATTCATTTATGATTAGATTACATTCTGACATTTATTAAACCTACTGAGAAATATACTAGCCCTGAGAATGCTGGCTTTTAAGAATACATTTTCTCTTTCTGGCAGCTTTTTAAATTTTTCTTCATTTAAAAAAAGTATGGTCTGAGGCTGGAGCAGTGGGTTGGCATTTACGGTGCTTGGCTGGCATGTATGACGACTTGGTTCAAACTCCAGCACCACATACACAGAACAGTGTCTGAGCAATGATAAGCCACATGAAAAACTAAATAAAATTGATTATCTCTTTCTCTCTGTCTCTCATTGTCCCTCTCTCTCTTAAAAAAAAAAGTATATTCTGAAGTTATATTACAATATGCATATTGTGTGTTCTTTTTTGCTTATTCTTGCTGTTTCTTTCATGGTTTATTATAGTACTGTTAAATTCAGAGATATACTAGTTTTTCTTTTTCGAACTCAGTCTGTGAGTATGCTTCATATTTCTATTCACTCCTGTACATTTTTCAACATTTCCTCCCAAGATCTCACCCCTTTTTTCTCCCTCTGCTACCTATTAGTTGCCTCAGCTGTATGTTAACCCACTAATTCCTTGATTTGACCCAAACAGCTGCATAATGTGGCTTTTTTAGTTTTTAATTTCAGCAAGTATGTTCCATGTGCCTTCACACATGCATGCCTTCTCCATGCTTTTTAATTTGTCTTTAAAAATGTTAGGGTGTCTGCTTTTTATTTATTTTTTTAATAGAGGGACAGAGAGAGAGAGAGAGAGAGAATCAACTTTATTTAGTTTTTCAAGGGAATTTCGTTGCTCCAGCACTCTGTTGTGTGTGTGGTTCTGGGGTTTGAATTTACATCCTTGCACATGCCAGGCAAATGCCGTAATCCCTGAGCCACCACTCCAAACCCTGTTGTTAGTTTTTACTTGATGTCTCTTTTATGTCAATACCTTCTTTTGAAAAGTATTTTGGAACATACTTGGAATTTCTATTTGATTTTTGCTCAACTATTTCTAGTTCCTAAAATAGTTTCCCAATTCACTGTATCTTGTCACTCTCTTGGGGGATTACTTCCTTTTTCTGTTTCCTAACTTTAATTTTCAAACCACCATAACGCCAGAATTGGTTTCCTCATGTGAGAATTTTGTGAGGTCTATATTGCCAAGGCACTTTTATAACAGTTTTCCATTTACTTATATATACCATCTCAAGCCCAATTTCATAGTAATTCCTAAACTGGAGATGTGACATATCTGTTAGTTAATATTGTCACAACAAATCCAGGAATGATATAATTTCAGGCACAGATTTCTCCTAGAAATTATTACCACTTAAAATCTGACAGAGAAGAGATTCTGTATTTTTCCAAATTTATTTTGTAGTAACAGTCCTTCTAGACACCGGAATTGATGAAAGCCTTAATTTTAGTGCATCGACAAAGACTTGCAATCAACACCCTATTCTTTCCTGTTCTTATGAGGACGTTCAAGACCCAAAAGGAGTTTCTGTTTCTTATTATGGAGTGTCTGGTTTCAGAACAACCCTCACACTATGAAAGCCAAATAATGAAAAAGAAAGATAAAGAAAAAGAGGAGAGAGGGAGAAAAAACAGTCCTTTAAATGTTTTTGAAAAGTGATTAATATAGCCAAGATGCAAAGGGTCAAAATACTGATGAAGATGGGCTGGAGAAGTGGTTCAGTGGTAGAGCGCTTACCTGGCATGTGAGAGGAGCCCAGGCACCACATACACAACTGAGTGCTGGAAAAACTAGAAGCCATATGAAAAAGTAAATGAAATTAATTCTAACTCTCATTCTCTCTTTCTCTTAAAAAAAATACTGAAGAAGAGTAAACTTACTGGCAAGGTTTTACATTCAGCAACTTCAAGATATTTGACTTTCTGAGGGGCAGACATAAGGCAACTTAAAGCCATAGCTTAGATCTCAGGAGAGTATCACTGAATCGAGGATCCAAATACAAGATTTGGTACTACCAAAGCCTCCAAGATTTAAAAATGCAAAATGCCAGGGAAAAGGGGAAAAGGCATTCACACCTCAGTGAGTTTGACATTTAACTCACAATTTTTCTTTGAGGCATTTGAAGGTTCCTAAACTGGGCATGTTCAAGACAAGATGTTTATGTCAGGCATTTTGGTCACAGTGGCAAAAGGCTGACTGGCACACCTCCCAAATTTTGAGTAACAGTAAGCTAACTGTGGTATATTCATCCACTAAAAATTAATTCACACATTGGAATTTAATATTTTATGTATTCAAAAACATGCAGAAACTTCAGAAAGTATTAAATGAAGGAAAGTAGGCACATTGATACTAGATATATAAAGCTGAAAGAATTTATGATGGACAAATTAGCCAATTGAAAAGAAACAAAGACTAGAATAGCATCTAAAGAAAGCTCCCAAAGTACTGTTAATATTTTATAACTAATCCTGGAAGATGGACATTTATAAACCCGCAATGGTCTCTACAAATGCAATCTACTGACTTTTTTACTACGTTCCTTGTGGTTCAATACAACAAACATAAAAACAAACAGAAAAATGAAAAAAGAGCCATTCTTGGTCTGATACCCCCTTACAGATCCCAGCCATCCCCTGATTCATTACGTCCCTGGCACCCAATCCTACTTGGTCTGACATTTAGAGATATTCCTTTATTTCTTACTACATAATTCAAGAATCATATATTTCTATATATTATCCAAGATTTTTGATTTTTTATTAAGCAAACAGTTTTTCCTTGCATGATATTCCATTTTTCAGGAACATAAGCTCCTTGTAGAAATATAAATTGATTTAATCTATCTCAAATAAAGTTTGCCAGTTGCAACAAAAGCTTTACAAGTAACTCTTCACATTCATTTTTCACATCTCCTTTCACAACCCTACTTCTAGATTTTTTAGATAGAGAAATTAGTTGTTATATGTCTGGACATGCACATTATCAAAACAAGGAAAAACAACGAGTAGCTATTTGAAGCAATGGTATCAAAATAAAAATAAATCCTGAAAGCAAAATAAGTGTTCAACAGTAGAAGACTGGTCACATAAATTATGACATACACTTAAAGTGACAGACACTGAAATGATGATGTTGAGCTATATTTAGCGACAGTCTTTTTCATAATATATTACTGTTAGGAAAGAGAACATGAAACTTCATGTAATATATTGGTCCCATTTTGTAAAACAAAGGACAAGATAAGTATGAATGAGAGATATGAATAAAATTGCTAACAATGATACATTTGGGGTTGTGTATTTGAGGAATTTTGCATATTTATGCTTCATAACTTTTATACAAGTAATTAGCCTCTGATAATTTTATAACTAAGAGTTGTTTTTAAAAGAACTTTAAAAAATGCAGTAAGATTTGGAATGCTGTAATGTGATAATATATACCAAGTATTAAGGAGGCATATGTACTACCTTGCTGTCATGCCTATCAAATTCTATTAATAAATTTTATTTCTACTCTTTTGTGACAAAAACAGTGGAAGATTGCAGGCTGTTTCATATTCTACTGTGTAACAGTATAAGGAATTAAAACTTACGACTATTCTAGAGTTTCTAATTTAATCAAAGCATTTCAACTCTATTCCAGTTCTATATTCCATTAGCTTTAATTTTCCTCTGGTTTTGGAAACCTGTAAATTAAGAACTCACAACCTAGACAGTTTATGTGGTCAATCTCTGTGTGGTGAAGAGTATTGTTTTCTAGTAGTAAAGCATAAAACAAAGGGAATCCATTTCAGCTAAACCATAAGGTGATTGAGAGTAATTAGTCAAGAGATGTAAAACCTAGCAAACACAGAAAAAGAAATAAAACTTATTTTATCATTAGATTTTTACTTAGGAGAAATTTACAAGACTAAATGTATAGGAAATTTATTGAATTTTCTCTTACATGATAATGTTATGAAGTTGCAGTGGAACTTCTAAATTATCTGAAGAATAAATACACAAGCAAAGCTTACAATTATGGTTTCATGGTACTTTTTTTAGTGAAAAAAAGTTTTTTTAGATTCCTAAATTACCTTCACTTTCATGAAATATAAAGGTTTGAGGGTGCCTTCAGTCAAGTTAACCTAGTTACTTATTCGTTATAGAAATTATTCCTTGCATCCTATTGGAACCAAATAAAAGGCCTGTGCTAGAGGCCACCTATATATAATAGAACTGGAAGATATTTAAAGTTTCTTTCAATCCTGAGACTCTGCAATTTTAGGAAAAGTAGAGAACACATTTCCTTAATATATAAGCAACTCCAGTGACCCAGACCCTGCTGCCAGCGGGGCACCACATTCCACTTCTCTCTAAAGGGATGCTCTGCTCTTTTAAATAGCTCTTGTGTGCTTCCACTTCTGTATTCTCCAGTGCATCCTTCATTGGCTACCCAGGAAGAAGAGCTCACTCACAGCTTGCTGATCTGGATTTTTTGTTAAAATCTTGAGCTGGGAATGATGTTTTATATTTTATGAGATTCTAGAGATTTCATCATAAACTTAGAGCTGGCTCTAAAACTACAGAAGTGCCCAATTTTAAGTACATAGATTTTATTTTGTATGCACCAAATTCACTCCACTCACATGCAACAGCATCTATATGTTTAATATTTGATGGTGCTTAAAATATTTTGAAGTCACAGTTCTATAGATTTCTCCAAACAAATTGTTTTCAACACCTCTAGTTCCATGTTGTCTTCTTAAGTGTAGCTATATAGAAAGGAAATTAAATTAGATTAGGCTGACAACCTACCCCATAACCTCTTCCCATTGTTTTCTGCAGCACTACAAAGTCCATTCAAATAGAATTATTAAGTCTTGCAGCTGCTGGAAATATTACCATAAGGCTATTGTCAGGCCAAATTTCTTATGGTCCTAGATAGTGCTTTCCTTCTTCAATTAATAGAATTCAGACACTGACTGATCAATATGCTTTAAGAAGTTAACAAATTCATAAGATGATGAACAATAGAATTATAGTCTAGAAATCCAGAAAGAAATTTTCCCTATAATGAACATTTTGAGAAAAAAAATGATAATTTATGAGGATAGACTTCTCGACCATTATACGGAATTTAAACTTAATATATAAATAAATAATTTTAAAAATGAATGTATTTCATTTTATCTTTCCTTAGAATCAAGGAAATATATAATTTGCCATTTAATTACTTTTCTAACTTCTCAAACTGAGTTTGAGTTTCATTTTACAAGAAATGTTTTAAATATTTAGAGATTTATTAATAAGCATTCTTTGAAGGACTTACTTTTATTTAACAATAATTACCACTATGCTCCAACAAAACTAATATCTGGATTTCATGATGCATTTGAAATGCAATCACAATGCAATAATGTTTTTCAACATGCAGGTGGACTTCCAACTCCCACCAATAACATCTTCTACTCTTAGTGAAAGCATGAGGAAGTTAATGCATGTGGACATTTTAACCCAGAGGATGAAGGCAAGTGTTAGAAGTTTTCACCCCAAATACAAAACAGCTGGAGCTACGAAATAGGAATTCCTTTCATTGTGATTCATACAACACATAGACAGGCATTTTTAAAAAGGCAAAATTTTCACAGATGACTTCCTCAGATCAGATGTAGCACTTAACAAAATTTTTTTTACTTGCCATAGAATATCACAGACATCAATAAATTTGACCAGTAATTCTGCATTCCATTGCCTTTGTATGGCTAACAAACTATATACTCTGTCCAGATAAGCCACAAAAGCCCATATGACAGTTCAAATTATTTTAATGTTGCAACAGTAAAAAATATTCTAAAGTAGGAACTCACACATTTTTTGTGGTTTATAAACCCTTGCTTATATGACAAGATTCCTTTTAAAAAGGTTGTATTTAAGGACACAATTACTGCATATTTAAAAGAAAGAAAATAAATTGAACATTGGAAATTAAGCAGTTGCATGCTTTCCTTTATTCATACTTGGTGCTATTTTTATTTTAAAAGTTGCTATATTTCCCAGTGTGTATATAAAACAAATAACAGAATTTTCTAGGTTCCTTTATTCTCCTCCTCCCATTTCTCTCTTTCTCTTCTACTCAACATGAAGCCATTTCTAAAAGATCCACCCAGATATAGAACAACAGAATCATTCAAAGGTTAATATTCTAGATAGACAGAGATTCTGAGATTCTCTTCAGGTTAGTTGGCATCTATGTGACTCAATTTCTATCTCTAAATTTGGAGATATAATGCTTGCTCTTACTTTATTGAGCTAGGATAAAAACTAAATAGGGTTAAAGTGTTTTGGAATTAAAAATGCTACATAAATCAAGATATGATATTTTGGAATAATTATTATGGCACTTCGACTTATCACTGACAGCTAATAAATCATTTAGCATGATAGTAGCAAAAACTACTAATTATGCTAAGCTAATAGTGTCCTGATATGATTCTGTATTTTATTCCTGGTAACTCATTTAACATGGATAGTCTCTCTCTTACCACTTGGTGCTTTGCCAGCATTTTCTTTAATCTTATCAGATCTCTTTGATTTAATTGAGAAGTCACTCTAGAAGAATGTCATTTTTCTTGCATCTCAACAAAGTAATATAATTAAGATTATGCAAAATAAAAAAGATTCCCAGAGCGCCAAGAAACAGTGAAGGCTTCTGAAATCCCAAAATTAGGAATTGCAGTAGTCAACATAAATAATTGACATTTAGATGACCTAATTAAAACAAATTACATCTCTGTGGGGGGAATTTATGATTTTTTAGCACAGAATATTCTTGAAAATTAGCAGACAAAATATTTGAGATATTAGTGCTGTATATTTCAATAAAAATCATGTAAAACTTGGATTCATTCTTGACAAAATATTGTTTAACAAATGGGAAAAAGTGGAAACTTGAATATACGTAAAAAATGGAATGTTGTTGAATGCTTTTCTCCAGGGGTACACTACCACTGAGGTATGTCTCTAGCCCTTTTTCTTCATTTTTATTTGGAAACACTACCAGTGTTTCCTGTCACCAACTACTGAAACTTCAGTTGGTGGGAAATGCTGGGAAATGCTCCTGGTATAACTTGAGCTCTCTTCAGCACTAAAGATTTGTAGTCTCTTGAGTTCCCACATATTGCCCTGTAAGAAGGCCCACCCAGCCTCAGCTTCAGGATCTATTGCAGACTCCTGGCAAGCCTCTCCCCGCCTGATCACCACTTTCCACTCTACCTAGATTGAGTAGCCCATGATGCTTCCATTTCCTTTTAGAATTCAAAGGAAGAGTGGAGAGAGATATATGCCCATGCCAGAGTCACCTCTCAACTTATCTAACACATGTTCTTTCTAAACCCAGAGAAAGGAAATTAAGATAATTTTAGATGGTCTTATGCTCTGACTTTCTCTCTCTCTCCCCCTCCTCCTTTTCTCTTTTCCATAGTTCCTCAGAAATCAGAGCTTTTATTTTATTTTTCCTGCATCATATATTCTTTACATGATGGAACAGCAGTCCTCATGGCTTTGCTATTGAAAGCAGGAAAGACAAAAAGACATTTGAACACTTAGGCAGAACACTTTGACATAGAACTCCAGTAAGTTTGGTAAATGAGCTGAAAGGGAGACGGATTGGTATTGAAACAAACAAACAAACAAAAAAAAACCCACAAACTCTATTATTGCTCCACAAAGTTTTGCTGCCAGGTTACTGTTTTGCTCAGGAATTAAGAATCAGATTCTCACTGGGCATGTCTTAAAAGGACTGGGGATGTAGCCCAGGCGTAAAGCACCCCTGAGTTCAATCCCTAGTATCAAAAATAAATAAATAAATAAAAGAATCCCAGTCCAGTCTTTCTTGGATAATGCTAGGAACCTGAAATACAACATGATTTTAAAAGCAAAATTTATATCTAATAATAATTATCTTTTACACACCTGTGCATCTTTCATCCCCCAAAACTGAGGCATAAGATTCTGAATAGTATTCACAGATCAAATTCCTGTTCTCCTTTGCCATAAGGTGACATTTAAGCAAAAACATCCAGAAAGCAAGAGTATGGAATACAGGTCTTCTTGAGAAAGTATATTCTAGGCACAGAGAGTAACAAGAGCAAATGCCAGAGTGGAATGTTTAAGGAAGGACATGGGCACCACTGTGGCCAGAACAAGGGAAACTGCAGAAAAAAGCAGAGCAGATGAAGAATAGAGACATGTGCCTTTGGGACTATGCCTTCCATTCTGTGAAAGAGGCTATGCCACTGGAAGGTTTACCAGAGGGTTGTCAACTCATGGGAGCTGCTCAGTAGAGCCAAGCCTAGGAAAGAACAGCAGTGAAATCAGGAAGAATGATTGAAAGGTTTTTGCAATAACACAGAAAAATGATGATGCACGTTTAAATCAAAATAGCAAGAAGAGTAATAGTTACTATGCTGCATAACAAGCTTCTCCAAATTTAGAGCAATAGGACAGCAACCATTTAATTATGCTCGTAGATTTTGTGCATCAAGAATTTGGACAGGACACAACTGGACAGCTTTTGTCCATTTTGTATCTAGGGCCTCAGATAATAAGATATTATGGCTGAGGAAAGGTGACTTAATGGTTGGGGAGTGGTACTATTTGAAGCTTGCTTAGCTGGGTATGTGGCAGGTGATGGTCACTCTCCACCAAAACAACTACATGTTTCTTCATGAATGGGGGATAAAGACTGAACTCAATTCAGTCTTTATCCCCCACTGCCATGGTTTTGAATTAAGGTCTTCCTTGTCATTCTATCAGTGTCAAAATAATTTTTTTCCTTTATAATAAAATCTATCCTCAGAAGTTTGTTTATGGACATAGTTGCTAATACACTGTAATGCAAGAACAGAAAATTCGTCTCTATTTCTTGGTAGAGGAGAAATGATATCCTACTATAAGTAGAACATGCAAATTAGGAACTATTGCTAAGGCCACATTTGGAAAATAGTATTTTCTCCAAGATTGTACAAGGGAGAATCATAAAAGAAGTAAACTAATCTATTAAAAGGTGGGTGCTGGAGCAGTGGGTAGATGGTTATGGCGCTTGCCCGGCATGCGCAAGTACACGGGTTCAAACCCCAACACCCACGTACACAACTAAGTGTCAGAGCAACGAAAGCCATGTGAAAAACTCAATAAAAATTGATTCTCTCTGTCTCTCTCTCTCTTTAAAAAAAAAAAGAGTTTTCTGTGGATATTTGTTAATGAAACACTTCAAGGATACATATTGCTTAAATAAAATGATTGCTTTTATTCTCTTTGGAAATTACATTTATATTCAACTTAGCATAGACTTAAGATCTCAGACTCCACTTCCATCAAAGGTTTAAAGGATTCCTGGGCAATTTTCTATCTATTTGACCTCGGACAGGGAACTCTATTTTTCCTGAACCTCTTTCAGAGTCTTTATTTTTTTTAATAGAACTACATTTTTGCAAATATCTCTGTACATATTGATTAACTACTAGCCCAGCCCCCCACAAACACGACACACACAAGCGTATACAAAAATAAACATGTAATATGAGGGTGAAAAGAATAGAGTTGCCACAGCCACGGTAGTTTTCCTTGTTCTGCAAGAGCAGTAAAAAACTCATTTAAAGTGCATGGGGATTAAACGTAGACATACTCTAGATTAAATAACATACAAAAATGAATTCTCAAGGTGCAATTCATTCAAAAAGAGGATTTGAAATTCGATCAAATGCCAATGGGAAGGCATATAATGCTTGAATGACATTAATTAGTTGAATACTGAGCTCAGAAGCAAGTGAGGCTTATCCTCTGAATATGTACATAAGAATTTTCTATCAAGGAGAACCACAGAAAAATATCTGGTGCAGCTTCTTCCTCTTTATATTCAGGTTCCTATTACCATTTTCCTAGGGAAAAAAAGCAACTATGCAAATACAAGACTTTCATCTTGATAGCAAACTGGTCATAAAAGTGAGCATTCTTTTTTGTGACCAAATGCTTTTAAAATGCATCTGAGTCATGAAAATATTTAAGAAACTATAATTTTAGCTGAACTATGTTTTAAGACGTCAACTTAAAAGGAGGATTTCAAATATCCCCTTATAATCTTAGTTCCAGAGAACTTTATATTTTCTAGCTTAACACCACTATTTGACAAACACTAAATCTACATTTCTTAAACATTTGTGGATTCTTTCATTGGCTTTGTTTATATTCAACATTTTATTTTTCTTTCCTATTTGTAGTTTGAGTTTATGGAATTTTACTCCAATTGCCATTTTTAATTTGTATCCCAAAGTGAAAATTATGAATCAGACTAGGACAGCCAACACAGCATCTTTGATAGTTCAAGTCTCAGGCTTTTCAAACTAGAAGTATTCCAAATTCATTTTGGCCACTCTAATTTAAAAACAAACCTGTAAGCACTTTTAATATTAAAATATTGATATAATGAATTTTTCTTGTGCTACCATGTAAATTTATTTTGAAAGTTCAATGACAATTATTTAGTCATACTATTATTGTTGCTTTTATACATGTGTTATGTTCTTTTAACTGACTCTTTTCTGAGTTTCGGGAATCTTTCACAGACAAATCAGCAAAATGCCACACAAAGAATCAATGCGGAGGTGCCAGCTAGGAAATAAATTAGCAATTAAAAGATCATGACCTCTAATACCATTTTGGCAATTAACTTATCATCTAACCTTCTGCTAGTGTCTTGCCTTTCTTCTTTCTGAAGTTTGTAAAACAGAGAATGAGTACACTGTAGTTACTGCTCAAAGGGATTGAGTAGAAAAAAAACTGGTACGGGGCTGTAAAATACCTTACTAGCCATAAAATGCCACAATGATATTCTATACTAAAATAGCTACAGAGTTCCATATTTTAATAACTAATTTTTTTAGTTTAATAACTAACTAATTTTTCTGCTAACAAAGTATTAGCAGAAGCAACTAAAATCAAGCAGGAAAAGATCCAAAACCCCTGGTCATAACAGGGTTTGCTGATTTGAAGTGATTTTATGGGCTGATGGGTAGATGTCTGCATAGGCCGTGTGATCAAATGTGCAGAGTGACCTAGTCATCACATTCTGCTCTACAGAGTGCTATGGAGCCTGCTAAACAGTAGGCTGTAGAAGGAAGCTGATATACATGCTATGGCAGTCCTTTGGGTGTGTTCCTCTGTAAGTGAGTTTTTGTGTGTGATGTGTGTGCGTTGTCTAATTGCACTGCTTCTTGGTAAACAATCAGAAGTTAGAGGAAATGTTTTCCTACATATTCATTTTACCCAACCCAATCTGAATGCGTTCATAATGAAATTTTCCTTTTGAAATTCTAATTTTATTTACCTAAAACTGACATTAATTATTTCAAGAAATCTTTCCCATATTATTATTTTACTTAGAGATTTAACTACAACTAGATATTGCCTAACATAATTCATGTTACATTCAGAAATATCTTAATAATTTTCTGATTCTTCATTGTTGTTCTTTAGAAGAGAAATAAGAATAAAAATAGGTCTCATCATCTCTCACGCAAAAGTTACCTTTTAGTTTTGGTCTCAAATTCACCTCTTTACTGGGGCTGGAGATGTGGCTCGGCAGTTACAGCATGTGTGAGGACATGAGTTCAAACCCCAGCACCATGTACACAATGAAGTGTTGGAGCAACAAGAGTCACATGAAAAACTAAATAAAACTTGATTCTCTCTTTCTATCTTTCTCTCTCTCACTGTCCCTCCATCTTTATTTTTTTTAAATCACTTATTAACAATTTTATGCTTTAAAAAAAATAAGTTGTCTAAAGAATAGTACCAAGTCCTGGATGAAGATGGAGGAGACACAGTAATTCAGTTAGTCTATAAAGAGATTTTAACATGTATTGAGTAGTGTGCACTGAGTAATGTAGGGTGTTTTCAATACAACTAATACTCCTGGGTCATAACTAAATAAAATACAAAGGACAATGGTACAATTATACCTGTATAAATTTAATTTATTAGCTGTTTATATCTGAAAAATCAGGGTTTTTTTTTAATCCACCAGTTTCTTCACTTAAGCATTCATTCTAAAAGATTCACTGATGGCTGCTACTTGCTAGGTATTCCCAAACATTGGAGTTTCAGAGAAAAGCAGGAATAAAAGTTCCTGCCTTGTGAAGTTTATGTTTCGGCATAAGCTGGAAATGATGTCTTCCTTGCCTGTTTATTTGAAAATGATGTGTAAACAATTCAGTGTTACGTGAATGTTAGTCTTGCTGTTATGTTGATTATATTATTACAAATATTGCTTAATATTGGACAGAATGGCAGATTTTAAATAATAGCCGTTTTCTTGCATACAAGAAGTAAGTAAAGGAAAGAAGGGATTTCACAAGGAAAACGCTAAAGATAGATCATGTGACGTTAGTGGGTTTTCTGAGAGTAACTAATAGTGATTTTTTTCTCTTGTAGTAAAAATGAGAGGAATGTGATGTTGTTAGAAATTAATCTGAACAGGATATCAGGAGATTTGCATGCAGGGCTATGTGTGATCTGTTATGAAGGAGTATGAGCTTCATGAGGTGGTGGGAGTGGAGCCGCTGGGCATTTTCAACAAAAGAATAACGTGGTTTGCTTTACATTTCAGGTAAATGACAATGGTAAAGAGGAAGATTACACTGATGGAGAAGAGACAAGAATTTAGGAAAATAAATCAAAGTACTCTGAGATAAAGGGTAAACCAGTGAGACTCTAGACTGTTAAGCTGGGTGTAGTGAGAAGGGTGAGGTCTAGAAACACTGCTAAAAGATAAATAATTAAGACTTGGTGATGTGATTAGGGAGGCTTTGGAAACATTCCAAGTTTAGAATCAAGTTCTTCTGGTTTATTTAAATAGTTAGATGAAAGCATTAGCAAGAAAAGAAAAATAATGAACACAATGGCAAGTTTTTTCATTGTGTATCTATTGAATTTAATTTTGTAAATTCGGGGATTGAGAAGCCTAACACCTAATGAGAAGTACACAGTAGATAGCTTGACATTAGACACCAAGATGCAGCTGAGAAGTTAGGAGTAAAAGCAAAGAAATAAGTATCATTACTATGGTATTAATTGAAACCTTCACCATGAATGAGAATGTCCAGGGCAAGCATGGGGGTTAGGAAGAATCTCAAATATGAAATGTATGACAAGAAAGATTTGAAGCCAAGTGTGGTAGTGCAAGCCTATAAACCCCAGCAGCTCAGAAGGCTGAGGCAACAGGATCTCAAATTCAAAGCCGGCCTCAGGAATTTAGCAAGGCCCTAAGCAAGTTAGTGATACCTTGTCTCAAAGTAAAATAATTTTAAAAAGGTCTGGGGATGTTGCTCAATAGTTAGGCACCTCTGGGTTCAATCACCAGTACCACCAAAAAAAAAAAATGATTTGAATTATCACTTATTAGTTTAGTCTCCCCTTGCACAAGAGGTCAAGCTCTTTAAACTGTTTCAGAACTTATACTTTGGGAGAGAGAATGGGTTTATGAGTTGCTAGAACAGGGATGCTAGGAGAGACAATGAGAAAAGATCTGAAGTCCCTTCTATGTAATGAGTGTGATCATGCCTCTTCCTCCTAGCTCCTTTTCTTTCTTCTCCAATCTGAAGTTGCAGAAAATGGTACCAAAATTCATACAAATCCTTTAAAGTTGAGCCACCTTATAGTCTTTTTCTGATTTGAGTGTAGGAGTGTCCCTCAAAGACCCTATGTATTAGGAAATCTAGCAATGCTCAGAGGTGAAAAGATTATGTTATGAGAGCTGAAACCACATCTGTGCATTCATTCACTTGGTTGATTAATAATTTTAATGGATTACTGGGTTGTAACTATAAGCGTGTAAGTGTGGCTGAAGGAAGTAGGACACTGAGGGCATGGTTTTTTATTATATTTTACTCCTGACTTCTCCATCTCTCTCTGCTTTCTGACTGCCATGGACTGACCAGCTTACCTCTGCCACACCTTCCTATGATGTTCTGCCTCCGCTCAGGCTAAGAGCAATGGTGTTGGCCAATTATGATCTGAAACATCTGAAAGCTTGAGCTAAAATAATCTTGTGCCGCTCTAAGCTGTTCTTCTCAGGCATGTCGATTACAGTAATGTACCACAAGTCTATTTTGTCAGTGGACAATGGAAAGAGAAAGTCACAACTGAAAATACATGAATGTAGTCTTCATATACAATCTTGGAAAAATAAATATTAATCATTCATTTCTTTAGTCATCCTCACATTTATTAAGCAAATATTTATTGAGACCTATCTTGTATTATTAAGTGCTCAGTGAAGAAATAAATAAGACCTGATTCTGGTCCATGAGATTTTTAAAAAGAGAGGCATAGTACTAGAGCTTTCTCTAAATAATTCAAATTCAACAGATAAGAGAATCTGCACAATTTGTGAAAATTCAGCTTTCAAATCTTTTTGTCTATACTTATTCTTCTCATAAAATGCAAACTATTTCAAGGTAACACATTTGATGTGCACGAAAGAATGTTGTTTAAGTAGCACTAATACCACTTACCACTGGCTGGTTGTTTTGATGAGGTGACTTTCAAATCTCTTCTCAGTTACAATCAAATAAACTTTTAGTCAACTCCCCTCTGACAAAGACACTGAGCCCCATTTATAAAATGAAATATTTCCCTCCATTTTACATGAAAAGTACACATTTCTTCTTGTAATATTGTTTTGAATCAAATATTTCATAGCAAATTACCTTAGCTAACATATATACACATATACATGCATGTATATATATATAGCTTTAATTATTTTATTAATACATATTCCAACATTCCAGATTTTAAAACTCTCCTTTAATAAAAGCATGTCTTTCCTGTGTGTCCTCTAGAATCTCTTAAAAAGAAATCAGTCTCATGATATTTAATTTCTCACTAATTTTCAGTTCCTTACCATGAGTGTTATGTGTATGATATTCAAACTCAGAGTACTCAACTGAACTTTTAATAAATCCCTTTCACTAGTCACACTTAAAAAACAATCACAGGCTTTAGAAATGTCTGCATAGTCATTTACATATCATTTAATCTTTGTTTTCAATTTTTAGGGATTTTCCATCCTTTTTATCCTTATGTCCTTCCCTTTTCAACTATTCATGAAGCTTTATCACCTGCAGATAAAGCAATTTAGGTTTTTTTTTCAATTTGCTTTCTTCTATATTCATATTTTTGTCAGATTCTAGAAATCTATATTAATGCACTAATAATCAAGCTGAACTTATTTTTAGGGTTCTGCAAAATTAAATAGTTGACCTGTGTTAGGTTGGTTTCAGGCAAATGGATGAGGGGTGGGACATCAGGCAGCCTGTACACACCAAAGCACAACCAATCAGAGGCTGGCAGATAAACCCCAATGGTGCCTCACACCTGTCTGTCAATCAGAGGAGTCCCCAGCCAATCCCAGAGGACATGAGTCTCAGCAGGGTCTCCACCCAAACCCAGGAAGACACTGAACCCTCAAGCCTTTCCCCACCTATCCTGGACTATAAAAGTGCAGTCTAGTCGGGGGCTGGGCATAACTTCCCAAGCCTTCTCTCTGGAGGACCAGTGAACTTCAACCTGAGAGCCATTCCCAATAAAGCTTTGCTCAACCGCTTGTGGTCTGACTCGTTTTTGGTCATCCATGTCTGATCTTACATTTGGTGCTGAAACCCAAGAGGGTCCTTTGATCTTCCCCATCAGAAGGAGATCTGCCCTCTCCTTCAGATGGACCAGAGACCTCCTGCACCATCCTTTCTCCTCATCCAAGTCAACAGAAGTGGGGTAAGTTCCTTGTGTTTCCCTTGGCCTTCCGGGTGCACCTTCCATTACAGGGATCTGCGCATAACTCATGCACACACATCAGACTCCTCAGACTCCTGCCCGTTCTATTTGGGCCCCAGTAGGCTGAGGAGACTCCCAACCCCTGGCTAACCTCCATCCTCCATTTTTGGGGTAAGCACAATCAGAATTTGGGACAACTCTTTCTGTTCCTTTTCACCCTCCAAGTAATATTGAAAGGTCATGGGAAATACCAAAACTCCTTTGGGCCATCTATACTTTAATTTTGCTTAAATTAGGACTCACCCAAGACTTGTGCTTTACGTGGCTGGTCTTTTACTCAACTGTGGCCTGGTCTCAGTATGTTTTAGACAATGGCTTAAAATGGCCTCCAGAAGGAACTTGTGACTTTCAAATCCCCACTGATTTGGATGATTACTGTCACCAGACAGGGAAACAGTCAGAAGTGCCCTATATTCACTTTCCTCTCCAGGAAGTGGCTGGCACAGAGGGCATTTTGAAAGTCTTGTCCCATTCTTACAACATGATCTTTCCCAGATTGAAAAGTGCCTAGGGTCTTTCTTTCCTGACTCTTCTATTAACATTAAAGAATTTAGATAACTTTCTCAGGCTTACGACCTCACCTGGCATGATGTCCATGTCATTCTTTCTTCCACCCTTACTCCAGATGAATGAATTCACATCTAGCAGGCAGCACAAGATCATGCCCATCAAATCAACCTAATGGACATAACTCTACCCACAGGCACAGCAGCAGTTCCACTAAAGGAGCCCAATGCGGCTACCAGGAAGGCCAACAGGGCTGCAGCAATTGCACTTGCATGATCCAATATCTCATAGCAGGCATGCAGATGGTCTCCAATAAAGTGTTTAACTTTGATAAACTGAGGGAAATTACCCAGGATCCAGATGAGAATCCAGTCCTATTTCTTAACCGTCTTACATAGGCCCTTACCAAATATACTAAACTGGACCCTGAACCTCCCTATGGGGCTACAGTGTTAGCAACCCATTCCATGTCTCAATCAGCCCCTGATAACAGAAAAAAGCTCAAATGAGCTCAGGAGGGTCCTCAGACCCCTATCCGAGATCTGGTAAAAATTGCCTTCAGAGTCTACAATGACTGAGAGGAATTGGCCGAACTGGTTAGGCAGGCTTGCTTTCAGAAAAAGGTATCACTCCAAACCCAAGCCTTGGCAGCTTCAGCGAAAGCTTCACAGGAGAACCAGCACTCCTCTCCACTAGGGGCTTGCTTCAAGTGTGGACGCAAAGGTCACTGGGCCAATTGGTGCCCAAACCCATGCCCCCTCTCCAAGATATGTTCCACCTGCAAACAAGCAGGGCACTGGAAGAACAACTGCCCTATGGCTGACTCTGCCCCAGTGCCTCCACATGGGGGTGTGACCAGCCAGGTCCCTTCCCTTGAGCTGTTGGGATTCACGGGAGACTGAAGGACCGGAGACTCGAAGATTATCATTACCCTCACTGAGCCCAGGGTAATGCTCCAGGTAGCAGATAAGTCCATAACTTTCCTTATGGACATGTGGGCTACCTGTTTGGACTTGCCTGCCCATTCTGGGACTTTGTTTCTTTCCCAGATTTCAGTTATGGGAATTGGTGGGAAACCCTCCTTCCCAAACAGAACAGCTAAGCTAGCCTGTACCCCGGAGGGACACCCTTTTACACACTCTTTCCTGGTCATTCCCTCCTGTCCAGTTCCCCTCCTAGGCAGAGATGTTCTCTGACTCCTATGGGCCACCCCACAATTCCTCCCCAGAGATACTACAACTCACCTTCTCCTACGTCTCATTCTTATACTCTCTAGCATTCTCACACCACCTACTCCACTGCTGCACCCAGACCTGGTCGATCCTCAAGTCCAGGACACCTCCAAGCTGGTCAGAGCCTCCTACCACAAGCCAGTCCTTATCCAACTAAACCTCAAATTAAATTTCCTTCAGGACCCCAGTTTCCTATCTCCCGGCCCTCAGGGAGAGACTAAAACCCATCATAGACTGGTTGCTTACTCAGGGACTCCTCATCCCTATTGATTCCCCCTGTAACACCCCCATATTGCCGGTACACAAACCCTCGGGGCCTTTCACTTGGTCCAAGATCTCCGCCTATTTAACGAGGTAGTTATTCCCATTCATCCAGCGGTTCCTAATTCTTACACTCTTTTTCCCACATTCTCCCTTCTACCACTCATCACACAGTCCTAGATCAAAAAGATGTGTTCTTTATAATTCCCCTTCACCCTGACTCTTATTACCTCTTTGCCTTCACATGGGAAGATCCTACATCCTTTAGTTTTCAACAGCTGACATGGACAGTTTTACCCCATGGACAGTTTTATTCCACCTCTTTGGGAAAGCTCTTGATCAGGATTTGGCTCCCTGTGACTTGGGAAATAGCATTCTCCCATAATATGTGGATGGCCTTCTCCTGTGCAGCTCATCCCTCAAGACCCCCCAAATTCACACTGCTCAGCTCCTTAACTTCCTGGGATCTCGGGTTCATGGAGTCTCTCCAGCTAAAGCCTGAATTACTACCTCTTCAGTCACATATTTAGATATACTCCTCACTTCTACCTCTAAAGCCTCACAACAGACAGAATCCAAGCCCTTAGTGACCTACAGCCACCCAAAACAGCAGATTACATTTTCTCCTTCCTGAGTTTGGCTGGTTTTTTCAGCCAAACTCCCAGTTTTGCACTTCTTGCCAAACCTCTATATCCGTCAGCAAAGGTGACCCCTCATGGGCTCCTCACCTCCCCCAATATGGTAGCCAACTGTTTATAAGCTCAGAGATTCACTCACATCTTCTCCCACATTCTCTCTCCTTAACCCTAACTGTCACTTTCTACCTCTTCATGGATGAAAGACAGGGTGTTGTCACTTACCTCCTCACTCAACCAACTGGACCTTCCTATAGACCGGTGGCATATCTCTCCAAGCAACTCAATTCTTCAGTTCATGGATGGTTACCATGCCTCCCAGCACTGGCAGCAGCAGCTGAACTGACTAAGGAAGCCCTAAAACTCATCTTACTCCAACCAATAACTATATTCTCCACCCATCAAACCCAAGACCTCGTAAGCCATAAGTCCCTTCCCCTCCTGAGCTCATCACAGATTCAAGAATTTCACCTCCTATTCATAGAACACCCTACCATCTCTCTGTTCTTCTTCTTCTCTCAACCCTACTACACTTCTCCCACTGTCCCCACCTCCCTCAAACGCTAGCCATTCCTGTCTGCAGGTCCTGCAGGCTCTATGTTCACCCTGTGAGGATCTCTTTGATTCCCCACTCCCCTTACTTGACCTAATCATTTTTTAGATGGCAGTTCTGTGCTGGCTCCCAATGGATGCTGTACAGCTACTCATGCAGTAGTCACCACCACCTCAGTTCTGGAAGCCAGCTGCCTTCCAGAAGGGTCCATCTCCCAAAAAAGCTGAACTCTTTACTCTCACTAGGGCCCTCATTCTATCCAAAGACAAACATGTTAACACAAACACAGATTCCAAATATGCATTCTTGATTGCTCACTAACTATTTGGAAGGAGCATGCATTTCTAACCACAAAGGGATCACCAGCGAACAATCTCTCTCTAATTTCCACACTCTTATAGGCACTTCAGCTGCCATCCCAAGTTGCCATCATACACTGTAGAGGACATCAAAATTTCTCAGACCCTAATGGGTAACAATAAACTGGGCCGTTTTCCTACTAGTGGTGCTCAGACTTTCCCTAGCCTCTTCACTCTCTACCTCTGGGTTGGGATCAGGAGGACTTGGTTATGCAGTCACTGCAGCCAGAAACAGCAATTGCAATAGGTAGTAAAGGCATCTGATGCTGCCCCGGTGACCTCTCTACAAAGACAAATAACATCTATTGTCCAAGTTCCCTTGCAGATCTGCTGAGCACTAGATCTCCTGACAGCAGACAAAGGCGGAACATATCTATTCTTAAGACAGCAATGCTGCTACTACATCGCTGTAACTGAGCTGGTCGAGAAGAACATCAAAACTCTCAGACACCTGAATGAAAGGCTTAAGCAGCAACAACTGGATGATCTTTGGCCAGGATGGCTAAACTCCCATCTTGCCACCTGGCTGATCCCCATCCTTATTCCCATATTAGTGAAAGGGCTCTTTCTAATGATTTCTCCATCTCCTCAGGTTTGCTCAGAGCCACATGGGTGAGGTCACCAGAGTAACATACAACCAGGTGCTCTTGCACCCACCCTTACAACCTCCTCCCTACCGAACCAGCACCCAAACCTTCCCTTCCCCATAATGCCTCATAAATAGCAGGAAGTAACCAGATGGAAACTGGCACCCTACATCACATAAACATGATAGGATAGTTTCAGATGGGTAGATGAGGGGCGGGGCATCTGGCAGCTGGCATATGCCAGAGCACAAGCAATCAGATGCTGGCAGATAAACTCCAATGGCCCCTCACACCCACCTGTCAATCAGTGGGGTCCCCAGCCAATCCCAGAGGACATGAGTCTCAGCAGAGTCTCCAGCCATCCCCAAGAGGTCACTGTACCCTCAAGCCTTCCTCTGCCTATCCAGGTCTATAAAAGCACCACCCATTCGGGGCCACACACAACTCTGGTGGACCGGTGAACTTCGCCCAAGAGCCATTCCCAGTAAAGCTTTTGCTCAGCCACTTTTGATCTGACTCCTCTTTGGTCATCCGCATCCAATCTTACAACCTGACCTATTGTTTTCAATATGATCAGTGATGATGAGCAGATTGAAGTAAAATGCTTTATTTGAAAATAAACAGAAGGACAAATCACAGCACAATAATTCCACATATAATTCTTCATTAAACCTATGCATTTGCAGTGTAAACATGCCCTTTCTTTTGCCAAACATTATTAAAGCAAATAATAAACTATACAAAATACTGTCTAACCTAGTACTTGACATATATGAACACAAACAAGAAAACAAAATTTAAAGACAAGCGTAAGTTTCAAGAGCCATTGTTGAGATTGTCAATATGAGCTCTGCACACTGAAAGATCAAGATTAGTATTAAAAGAATATTGTAAACAAAGGCTAAATGTCAATCTGCAAACCATTTCTTTTATATGCCTTTTGTTGCAGTTGTAAATTCTGTCACAATAAAAGAAGATGATTCATTGCAATTGTGAGACCATTTTCACAGGAACAATCAACAGTAATGATGTGTTGTGAATAATACATTTGAAAATTGATTTGGTGTAGACTCTTAGCAAGCTATTTTTGCTGTTCTTTGTCTTCAATGGGGTTGAAATGTATAGATTATGCTGCTTTTTAAAAACTCTTCAAGGTAGAGAATATTTGAGCATCATCATATTTACACATTAAAGATTAGTACAATAGGGGCTGGAGTAGTGGCTCAGCAGTTATGACGCTTGCCCAGCATGCGTAAGTACATGTATTCAAACCCCAGCACCCATGTACACAGCTAAGTGTCAGAGCGAGGAAAGCCATGTGAAAAGCTCAATAAAAATTGATTTTCTCTGTCTGTCTCTCTCTCACTCTCACTGTCCTTCTCTCTTTAAAAAAAAAAAATCAACACAACATATGACTCCCCTATTTTATTAGAATTTACACTATTAGTATTTTCTAAATGAAACTGAATGTCAATGCATTATATCCAATGAAAATGGTTACTTAGAGCTAGTTGCTTACAGCTACCTAATTTAAGTTCCTGCCATAGTTATGTCTGAAGCTTTTTGTAGGAGAATACCTCTTAAGGAGTAGTTTCGAAAGATTATCAAGACCCTGTACTTAACATCAGGATATCTGGCTTTTAATCCCAACTTCATTACTGTCTGATTGTGTGACCTTTGAGAGTTAAATTCTGAATTTTTAAAATTTGATTGATTGGGATTAGTCCAGCGATTCCCAAACCTGGCTGGACATTAAAATACCTGAAAATATTTTTTAAAATACAGAAATCCTCAATCTTTCCAAGAGAAGTTAAATAAAAATTTCCAGTAGGACTAATTCATTTTTTTCATAAGCTCTCCATGTGATTGTATATGCGTCTAACAATGACTTTCAACTCTAAAATGCTCTGACATTTTATAAAACTTGCAGTTTGAGAACCTCAGCATGTGTTTTAAATGAGTTCTGAGGAGAGAATTTCCAAAGTTAGGTGTTGGTGTTTGTTCTATCAGTTGCATTCATAATGTAGGCTGACAAGAAAAAAAAAAAAAACCAAGGAAAAAAATTAACAGGGAAGGTAGACAGGCCATGCAAACGAGAGCTCAATTACAGAAGAGCTGTCTCCAGGAGACCAGAGTCATGCTCTTTAACATTCTAAGTGATTGGTTTGTGCAGTGAACCAAATCTGAGCAGTTCCAATGTTTGAAAATGTAATGACTTAAATAGAAATACTAATATACCCTTCAAGGTCATGAAACAGTTCCTTGGCCTTAGGAAACATGCAACTTCTGTGGGCTCCTGTAGGTCAATTTGATAGACCCTTTATAACCTTAAGATGCATCTTGCTCTTTCCTCAGCATTAAAATATGTTAATACCAGCTTTGGAATCAAATTGATTCATTTTAGCAATCCACCTTTTATAAACTTCCTTTTCATTTGCAGAATTACTGAGAAGTTATTCAAAATTATCATATTTTCTAACTGAATAAAATTAGGCAAAGCATTGAAGTACAAAAAGGTCACCAAAATAAGAGACTATGAAAGAAATCTGAGCATAGCTATTCATTGCTTATGATAGCCTAATTTTAATTTAGGCTGAAAATGTGTAATTGTTAAGAATTAAGTTTTAATCCTCAGATCATGTTGAAGGAATTTACCATCTAGGCTGGCTCTAACCATATTAGTGGAAAGGGGCCAGGGTAAGAAATGACCTACTAGGAATTAAGTCAGCTAGAGTTCTTTATCTTTTCATTTTGAAGGGTAGGCCGTTGAATTTCACATGTGTGATGTGGTATAGGAAACGTGGTCAATTCTGCACCTAACTCACAAAGTTTACAATGGATTACAGATATACAAGAAAACATGAATCAGAATATAGTTAGCATTAATCTAATCTAACTGTTTGCTAAATTTCGGCCACAACTCCCACTTTGGGACTAGAATTTCCTTTTTATTTATTTATTTATTTATTTTTTTTGTTTCAGGGCTGAGGACTGAACTCGGGGCCTTGAGCGTGCTAGGGAAACACTTTCCCACTGGGCTAAATCCCCAACCCCGTAGAACCGTAGAATTTCCTTTTGAAAACCAAATACTCTGTATACCTGCTTGTCTTCTAAGGAATAAAAGCTATGTTTAACTATTATTTTAAAAATGTAATAAGTGCAAAATAATTGAATAAATGTCATTCCCTTATCTTTATTCTAATTGTGAGTTGATTGAGATGAGATGAGAAAGATCAAAAGTAATTCCATAGAAGCAGGTCAAAGAAAATAAAAACAGCAAAGGTATAGATTGACTCTAGACTAACAAAAGATCAACCTTATTTGTATAAAGGAACATAAGAAAAAATTACTAGAAATACAGAACATAAAACAATGCAAATTGCTGTCAATGGTTTAAAAATGAGGCTGTATGATCTTCTTGTAAGTGATCTGAGACTTTCTTAAAAATGTACTTTTAAAACACTTTCCTAGGTTGTGTGACATAGGATAGAGTACCAGTGAAGTGTCACCAGAAGAACTTCCTACAAGGGACCAGTCCAAGAATACATTCAGTTTCTCCTACTCAAAAACATTTGGAAACAGTATCCATCCTTAAGCAAATGGAAATTAAAAGTACACTGGAAAAATAAACAATAATAAAAGAAAGTGTAAGTAAATTATAAGTTAAATCTCTAGGGACAATTTGAAAGTATAAGAAACAATATTGTAAATAAGCTAAATAAATTCAATACGTATTTTTCATAACATGGATTTTTTAACCTGTATTACAAAAGTCTTATAAATTCAAGATTGATTATAGTTAGTAGTCATTTTAAAATAACTTTTAGCAGTGTAATTCCATTAAATTAATAATATTTGCTTCTAAGTATTTAAAAGGATTCTACCTTCTTTCTCTTATATTTTAGCAAGTAATGCTTCTGCTTTCGCTAAACCTGTACTTATAATCTAGAAATTCTTCAAATGAAGTTGCTAAAACAGTAGTTTAATTTATTTTCAAAGACATGAATGTCAAAGTCTTTCACAATAACTTCAAAAGGTTTAATCACACAGTCTAGCACTGAAGTGTATTCAGAACTTTAAATCTGACCATCATAATTTCTTTATTAGAATAAGAATCATCTATTCAAAAATAATTGTAAGAAATCTGAAGTGTTGCAAAAAGGAAACATTGAAAATTCTCAGCAGCAAAGTCAGTTTTAAATAGTGCAAAGTAGTTGATAAATCCCATATTTATTTACTTCATTTTAATGAATTTGATCTGGTTTCATTGGAGCTTAATGTAACCTCATTTAACTTTTCGAGTGTGTCTAAAATAGATGCCATACCTGTTCAAAATATTTCAATTTTGATGTTTATTTCTCAATTGTAAAATAATTCAGATAAAATAGCACTAAATGGTTAATAGAATCTGTTTTAAAACATTGTTTGAAAAAAGATTTTACTTCTGAGTCTAAGACAAGATGTTTGAACTCTTTCTGATATTCTGTATGAACAAATCACTCACAGTAATTCTTAATTTATCACTAACACTGCTAAGAACATTTGTTGATTTTTGGAAATTATGAAAAAAATCCCAAGGATTAAGAATGATGTAATAAATCACTAAGACTTCTGGTAAAAAAATTTTTAATTCACTATAAACCAACATTTCCAAAAACCTACAGTTGTCATTCCATTTATAAAAAAAGGAATGACCCCAAAACAGAAATCATTTTACTCAAAATAATCAGTGTTTCAAACATGGACAAATCTTTCACATTTTTTATCAGTTATTTAAATTTTTTCCTGTTTTTCAGTTTTCAGTTCATACAATTTTATAAAATGCAAACAATACAGCCTGATTATCCAAAGTAAGTTTCATCCACTTATAATGAAAATTTATTTTTACTGCAGCACATTGTATAACCAAGTTTGGCATCTTTTGCCATCTCTCCTATTACACTTCAAATATTATCTTTGCTCAGTGGAAGGGAAAAATTATGCTTCACCTAATTTTCTTTGCTTAGTATACCAAAAGCATCTTAATATTTAGATTCATTTCCCCTAATAAAGGATACTATTAGGTGATCATGTAGTCACAAATAAGAATCAAAAAGAAATTTATATGTTTATTGAAATACTTTTATGTACTTCAGACAATGTTAGGTTTTTCAAATATTTCCTTTTCATCTTAGAAATATGATATATATCTACAAACTTTATTAGCATCTTTCTTGGTAAAATGTTTACTCAATTTTTAACAGTTTTCTTCATTAGAAAATGGCTTGTAACAAGAGTATGCATATTGGCAAATGCATTCTTGCAGGTCTATCCACAAAACCCAATTTCAAAAATAACATGTGTTTAGCATTTTAAAATGTGCTAAATACACATACACCTTTATACACATACAAATATAAACACACACACATATATGCTGCATTCCCAGTGATTCCGCATCCACACATTTATGTACATGTATATATGTATGTATAATGTATATGTACACATATATAATGTATACATGCATATATATAATGTATATGTACATATATAATATACGAATATGTATGTATATGTATAGATGTGGAATCACAGGGAATGCAACACTCGCAAGCCAGAGATAAAGGTGTTATTCTCAGCTTGAAGAGTGTATAACTTTCTGGTCCTAATACTAAAGTTCTGCCTCAGTTTTAAGAATTGTGACAATAATACTTACCCCAACATTTTCCAAAAAAATGTTTTAGGGTATGATACAATAATATTTAAAAGCTAGCTCCTCCAACACTTTTTTTACATTTCTTAACCCCAAATGGTACTCTCTATAGACACTTTTTTCCAAGCACACATTCCTCCAAATACTACTTCTAAGTTAATCTTCTGATATTTTAAATTCGAAAATAAAATCTTCAAATGAAGATCTCCAATCCCCTTACCCTAACATCTTCACTCCTTTCTATTACTCCTCAAGTATTTCCCTTTCTTTGTCTAGTAAATTAACATTCTATGATCCATCAAAAATTGTCCATTCTCTAGTGACAGTCCTTGGTAAAACCACATTTCTGGTTAAAGTCAGCTCCCACCACTTTACATCCCAAATGTACACACCAGGTGGAATGATTGAAGCTTAAACATTTGCTAATGAATTTCAAGGAAGACTGTCAGGCCACTAAGCAGTTCTATTAGATTTTCCTATTCTATCCACACTTGTTTTTGTAGACTGTTTCCTCCTTTATTCCAACTTTCAATCTGAACCTCAGTCCTCACACTTGCCTGATTGATTTGTTTATAGTTTCTTTTGACAAGACAAGGTATAAAAGAAAAATTCTACTTTTCCCCAACAGTGACCCTGTGCTTTCTTAGATGTATACCCATCCTACACCCATTCTGCCTTCACTGTGTACTCAGTTCTCAGGGCTCCATGATGACTGGTTCTTGCTACTCAAGAACTTCATTGTCTGCATTATTCCTAATTCTGTTTATCATCAATTTTTATCTCTAGAAAGGATAATCTTTTCAGCATTCTAATGAGCAACAATAATTCATATAATCAATGATAGCAAAAATTCTCATAACCTCACCTTCTCTTCCAGTTTGGGTCACATTTCTCCTTCAATTTAAAGAAAAATTGCTGAATCATTTTTCATAGTTTCTGTCTCCTCTTCTACCACACTCCCTTCTATTTTCTTTTGAGAATACTTTAACCAGGGTTTTGTCAACTTGCCACAGATGTTTTTGTTATCAAACTCAACAGAAATCACTAAATTACCAATATGATGTTCATGCTGCATTTCTCAGCTTGCTTCACCTACCAGCAGCTATTGATGTTATAGGTTCGTCCATCTTGAGCTTCATCCTCACTCTGTTTCTCTCAGAGTCATTTATGACTAACTGAACCCTCATTCTCAGCTTCCTATACACAATTTTCTTCATCTTCCTAAACTCTGATCATTGAATACCTTAGGTTCAATCCATGGGCCTAAGCCTTTATTCCTTAAGCAATTTCATTCATTCCTATGATTTAAAAGACATTTATAATGCTATATGTGTCCATGTTTAAGAAGTCTGCTTCTTTACTCTTGAACTCCTCCTATTTGACAGCTCAACTTGCATAAAACATTTATAATTTGACATGTGCAATACTGGATTCCTGATTTTCCTTACCAGAAAAGGTATGTCTCCACTATTTCCTGTCTTAGCAGTTGTTAAAATCAAGATGTTAGTGTCATTCTTATCTTCTCTACTTTTTTAATACTTCACATTAATTCCATTAGATAAATGCTTTCAGCCCAAATATGTGTTCAAACAGAATCACATTTTAGTAGCCACATTATTACCTCTCTAAACATTGTATTTCTTTTCATAAAACTCAAAGTCTCTGCATCTGCATTACTTAGCTTTACCTCATTAGAAACAATTCTAAAATTTGCTGGTTAAAATAACAGTCATTTTTATTACTTCAGTTCTAAAGGTGAGTTGGTAAAGAACTTTTGCTGATCTGTGCAAGGTCTAGTGGATTATCAGCTGTGGGAGCTACAAGTCATACAATAACAGCATGAGGGTACATGGAGAGAATACAATTATAAGTTTACATTTAATTTGTTTCACCATTTCATTCAGAAAAAGATCCAAATATCCTGAATCTGATTCATAATTCTAGCCTTTTATAATCTGACCCACTTATCTTTTCTCTTTCTCATAACAACAACACTGGACCAGTTACACCCATCCCAGGCACCTTTTATTTGTGGTCATCTACCCAGTCTGGAATGACTTTCTCCAAAATCTCCTTGGTTCTCTACCTCTCAGAGCTTATGTTTATGATGCAATTCTGAGAGATGTATACTGAATCAACTACTCAAAATGTCATTCATAGCCCCTCTATCCTATAGACTTTGTTTTATTAGTGTTGATAGGACGTACAATTTAGTATGGGATTGCTGTTTGTCCTCACTGGAGGGATGTCTGCATCATGACAGCAGAGCCTTGATATATTCTGTTCCTGTTCCATTCTCAGTGTAGTTCTCCCTTGAGATTCATGGAGATTGGTTCTAGGACCACTGAAGATACCAAAAACTGAGGATTCTCTGAGGATGCTCCAGTCCCTACTCTAAAATGATGTAGTATTTGCATAAAATTAATGGACATCCTCCTATGAATTTTAAATCATCTCCAGATTATTTATAATATCTAATATAATGCAAATGCCATGCAAATAGTTGTCATACTATATTAGTTATACAAGAACAAAGGAAAAAATCAGTGTATGTTAAGTAAAGATGCAATTTTTATTTTATCTTTCTTTTGTTCATTTTTTTGAACTAGGAATTGAACAAGGAAGTGTTTTACCACTGAGCTACCTCCATAATCATTTTTAAAAATTTTTCATTTTGATAAAGGGTCTCACTAAGTTGTTGAGGGTCTCACTAAATTTCTGAGGCTGGCCTTGAGATTATGATCCTCCTGCCACATTCTCCTGAGTTGCTGAGATTATAGGAATACAGCACTATCAGGCAAGATGAAACATTTTTTTCAAATATTTTCCATCCATGGTTGGTTGAATCTATGGATGCAGAACCTTTGAATACAGAGGGCCAGCTATAACTAGACCAGCACCATCCAATAAAAACATAATGCAAGGCACATGCATAATTTTATATTTTCTAACAGACACAACTGTAAAGGTAAAAAAGTGAAATTGATTTTAATAATAGTTTTGTAATCCAATAAATCAAAAATATGATAATTTCAATCTGTAGTCAATTTTAATAGATCTTATTTCACTATCTTATTAATCTTTGAAATCCAGTATATTTTTATCACATCTCAAATCAAATAATTACTCAATAATTAAACATGGTTACCACTTGGATAGTATAAATCTAAATCATTGTTAGTATTCCATATTAGTCTTTACTTTTTTAACACAATGAATCTACACCCAAGTGGGCCAAATGAAACTGAAGAACAGTCCTGTGGCAAAACTGAAACTCCTTGTTCTGTAACTTTGTAAGTTCAAGGCCTCACTATTTTCTTTATTTCTTTATCATGTTGTCCCTGAAGGTTTTAGTGCATGTTTCTCAACCTTTATCTCAGTGTTCCTGAATGTTTTACTATATCTTCAGTTTTCTTGAACTCATTGCTATTAACTCTTTTAAATAAAAAGTAAAACACTCAGATTCACTAAGATAAGTAATGAAGACAAACAAGGAAAAAAATCCTCAATACCAAATACCTCAGGTCAATTATCATCCTTGATTCTCTGCTCACAAGAGTAATATATTTACTCAGCAGTAGTGGTTTGGGCCAGGTGTCTTGATACCTGGTCTTCTTTTAGTTTTCTGTTTGCATTGTAGAATTCTTATTACCAAAAGCCTTGTCATGAATCTCTGTTCACACTATATAATAACAAACTCAAGTTTTCCGTCTCCAAGTAATTATACTTAGTTTATTTTGCTTGAAAGCTCACCTTCCCTTCATTTACCTTCCTCCTTCAGATGCCAGATTAAAGTGGTACCTCCTCAGAGAATCCAAATCAGACCAAACTCCCTTTCATACATTCAAGTAAGATGCACTTTCTTCACAGCACTTAACATGATGTGAATATATAATCATTTGAATAATTTTCCTTGAAATACAGAATCATGTTGCATATCCAGTATAGAACATAGCTGTTGACACATGGCAGATGCTCAAAAGTATGGAGTAGCAAGTACAACACACAGAAAAATGCGGTTGTTGAACACATGGACCAGGACAACTTAGAAAAGACTGATAATGCTAACATATAATTCCTTCATTCAAGATGGCAGTCCTAGTGTAGTATTAAAAAATTCAGTATACAGATAGCACTCTCTTTCTGGCCCTATTTGGCTGCTTATTTGTATTTGAAAAGTCTATTAACTTAAAAGTCAGTGTCATATAAGGAGGAACTGCCAGAGGGCAAGGTTTAGGGCATCACGAGAAAAGCTGAGCAGATGGCCAAGGGATGTGGGGTGCTTCATTATTAAGCAACTGTGTGACCTCCAGGCATTCTGTGCCTGACATTTATTCTTTCTAAAATGACTTAGCTTGATTTGATCTTTATGAGACCTTATTTTATCAACTCTAAAATGCACGTTTCCCCACATTTTAACCCCTCTGAAATTGAGATGCAACTTAAAAACCAATGCATTTTACATCTCTACAAATGTAGTTATGACATAAATGAAAAAAAATCTTCGTTTGATATCTTCTGGAAGGATCAAGAAAAGATTAAAAGTAGAACATTTTGGATTTGGTGAAATACAGGGACTTTGAACCATAAAATTGTGTGATTCTAATTTACTTCTTTTACTACCCATTCTGTACCATTTAAATGATTCCAAATTAAAAGATAAATATTTATAGGATAGTGTTTCTTTTTGTGAATCACTGACCTTATTTCTGCTAATCATTTTGTAGGTCAAAATAGCCACAGTGTTTAAGCTCATACCTGACATAGGAGTATTTACAGAAAGCCCAATGGTGTGACACGTACCTATAGTCCCCGATATTCAGGAGGCAGAGACAAAAGGCACTTGAACTCAGGAATTTGAGACCAGTCTAGGTAACATAGCAAGACCCCATCTCAAAAAACAAACAAACAAACGAATTCAAACTACTCCACTATGTTTTCATAATGACTAACTCAAACACCGCTAAAATATACATAGTCACATTCTTTTCTGATTAAAAAATAGTCTCCAACCTAGAATTTTCCAAATAAGAAGCATCATTTCCCTACTCAGCATGAATAGAAAACACAAAATAAAAGGCTAAAAATAAATATTTTTGCCACTTTTCGTATGCTTTCACACTCTGGTAAATTTATATTTTTATGAATGAGGCAACATATATTTATTTGAACAATTGTGATTGCTGTTTTTAATGTTGTTGTAATAAGCATTATATTTATTGAGGCCAATCCTCCCCAAACCTGAGATGTATTATAGAAGTCATTCACCACTCTATCATTAATTATTAACTGTTTTTGTGTTTCATAACCTACACACAGTTTATTTTAATCCACGGCACCAGGAAATCCTCTAGAAAAAGAAAGCAGGATGCACACACTCACCCAAACGTAGAATTGTATTCACAGAGCTAACATCTGGACACATCTATGTATGCCACCCCCTACAGCCACAAAAACTTTAAGGACTTTTTGATTGTTTTGTCTTTAATAGTTAATTTTTTTCTATAAATTACACCAATCCCCCTTCTTAGATTAAAAAAATAGCATAGTTCCTAAGTACCCCCTTTTATACTTGTTTCAGTTTGCTTTTAAACATTGCCTTAATATCAGATCTCCACTTAAAACTGGTTTTTGCTAGTTTTTGCTATGCAGCCACTATTATTTAAGCAGAGGGGTTTGCACTTAATGCCAACTGAAGGCAGCGTGAGCTGTCTAGGTGGTGCATTAGGGAGAACAGCTGATTGATTACGAATCTCTGCATTTCACCAACAGAAATGAATTTGAATCCATCAATTTTATTCCCTTATGCAAAATTTAGGAAGTTCAGTTTATGCAGATCTGTCAAAATATTACATTAAACACCTAGATGAGCAAGTTAAATTAATTTAATTTTGCAGTTTTCCTTGATTGGGTTAGGCTAGTTTTATGCATAAGCAGAAACTCCATGGGAAACTGAATCTACTCAGGAAAGTATCAGGGCAGTGGCAGCTGGGTTCAGTTGAATGGTCACAGTATTCAAAATCAGTAACAAGGGATGGGTGGTGGCTAGACTTTCCTTGCAACACCCATGCCTGTCTTTTACTTAACACCTATCTGATGTCCCTGAAAGGAAGTAACCACAGCAGTGAATAAAATTAAGATGAAAAAAGACCACTGTGCTTGCAATGCAGAGCAGATCTGTCAGGGCAACCAAAATGAAAGAGAAAAGGGAACAATGAGCCTGCTGTGTGGTTATATAGCACCTTTCTTCGAAACAATGTGAGAAATCTCTATTTTTGCAGGCCAGCTCCCTAGAGGGCTTTGAAAGCAATTCAGGAGGGAAATAAAAGGATTGTAGAACAGATTCAGGCTTGAATGATAAAGTGGACATTCTGCAAGACAGATTTTACTGAATTGATAACTGGATGATTGAGGCTGTCATACATAAATAAATTGAAAAGGAGTAAAATAAAAAAGAAAGCAGAAAATTTTGAAAGGATATATGAGTATAAAGAAAACCTGATGACCTTGAAAGAAAGTTAAAGTACCAGCCTCTACATTCTGAGTCAGTCAAGAATATTCAAACCTGGAAACCTGGTAGGTATGATCAGTACCAAGGTATGAGACTCACACATTTCCAAAACAGCTTATTTCCAAAACTTCATGGCTGGCAAGGATTAACCAGTTACCAAATTGTGGAAATGGTAAGTTGATTTATGTAACAGATATCTTGAAATCTAATCATTTTCTTTTCTTTTCTTTTATGGAAGGATGGATCTATGGAAGATCACTAGAGTGGCCCATCATGCACAATCTAGGCTTCTACTGGAGATTTTTCCAGGTGTCTCAATGGATAACAAGGAACCCACAAAATATTCCTCATTAGGGCTATATATTTTTGCCTAGGTATAATGGGAACATACCAATTTGACCAGCTTTGTGGATCACAACCTGTACCATGAAGGAGGGAAGATGCATAGATCTTTTCTCAAGCCCCTCCATTAGCTATGCCAGGAGAACCTAGAAAGGGAAGGGGTCCTATTAGAGGTGGTTTCTCTCCTCCTACTATTAAAAAATTATATGTTCAATCTACAACCTAGCCATCAGAGGCATTGGTAGGTTGTGTTCAGGACATTAATATTCTATGGGCAGTTGGGAGATGTAGAGGACTTAGAAAACACAGGAGAAATGGCAGAAGCATACCATACCCTGAGCAAGGAGAAGCCCCCAATCACCAGAGCCTCCATGTGCCCCCAGGTATCAGCTACACTCTTCCTGGAAAAGGCAGCCACTTCCTTCCTGTGCCCAAGGAGATACTGGACAGACCCTCTTGACAAGCAGCAGGGCAAAGTCTCCCTGGCTTTCCCACAAGGCACACCCTGTGATCTTTCACTGTTGCAATAAATTTGAGTGAGATTCAATAGCATCTAGAAGTAATAAAATAGACTTTGAGTACTCGCAGCATCAGTTTCTCCCATCCTTTTGCAAATTAATAGATCAATGGATCAAAAATGCCTCATTACGTTTACAGACAATAATAGTAAGGCTTGTGCTATTTAAGTCTGAACCTGATTTTTACATTGAGGAAAAACTACAGGAAATTTCTACAACAGTTTTCTTTTAACTCCTACCTGGAATAACGTAAAGATTTCTTAATGCTAGTGATATCTTATGTTTTCCTTAGAAATGTGTTCTATAAACTTTACATAAAAGTTTATAGAACTATGTTCTATAAACTTTACATAGATTTCTTCTATAATAGGGAAATAGTACCTGTAATATTATATATATGTATGTGTATATATATGTGTGTATATGTGTGTGTGTGTATTTATACAGATGTATAGGCCATTATTCTGCAATTGAAATACCCTAATCCTCTAAAATAATGAAATTATGGTATTTCAGTGACCATCTGCCACAAATTGATAGGTTTAATTTTTTTAAACCATGTATGACCTAAGTAAAATAGACTGGTATTTGGAAGAAGACACACTATAATGGAAAGATACAGGGCATAGGTCAAAGTCAAATTTAAGCCTTACTATACCAATGACTTTGGTTTCTCTTCTCTATCTTTGTCTTTGAAGTGGAGACATCAGTACTTACCTAAGTTAAAGGGAAGATCAGCAATTATGTAAAAACAGTATCTTCATACAGTAAGCTTTTAGTAAATTATAGCTACTATTATTTTGGGGAAACAGTCACATGCAGAACAAAAATGAAGGGATTTCAAGAAAGAAAGAACCAATTTGAACCCCAGTTTGATATTTACTAGTTGTATGATATTGGGAAAGATGCTTAAAAACTGTGACTCTCTATTGCCTCATGTGTCAAAGAAGCACAGCAATAATAGTTTCTTAAGGATGTTGTTAAGTATTAAATAAGATGAAACAGGTAAAGGGCTTACCTTGAATACAGTGAGTTCTCAGAGTGTTAATTTTCTTGATATCCCCTGCTATGCAACCAAACAGGTTTATTTTTGGAGGAGACTGTTCTTCAACATTAAAAGTCAAAAATAACATATAACCAAAGTACTTTCCTATAATTCTTAAAATATTCATGGTATGCAATCAGAAAGTGATCTAGTGAATAATAGTTTTCAGACTACTTAGAAAACTTCTATCATTCATTAATCATTCTTTTCCCTTTTGTCTGCTTGCTTGTTCACCTTCCTCCAACATTGATAAAGCACCTGCTATGTTTAACTCATGAGCTAGAAGCTGGAATTGAAGAAACAGAAAAACCTTCATCTAGCTGACATACTCTCCCCTTAAGGCAAGGCTGTCACTAACAGTGTTTCCCTTCCCCTGCTTCAAGAAGCTTCCATTTTGTTGACTTCTCTGCCAGGAATTCCCCACTACTCCTCTTTCATCCATTCATTGCATTTCCATTGTCCTGGCATGATATTGTGCTAGGTCAAGCACAGATGCCAAAAGCGAGAGGTCCAGTGCAGGAGGATTCATGCCCAGAGATCCCTGGAGCCCCTCTCTTGAGAATATCCCAGTGGCCTGGCCAGGGTAGACTGAAATTTCCTAGCAGCTGTAGCAGTAGTACACGGCCATGTGAGAATGTGACATCTCACTCTTTCATTCAAAGTGCTTCACTGCTCTCGGCTTCTTACATTTTCGTTTCCCTGCCTTCGGGACTCAGATGCTTTCACAGAATTGATACAAACCCCTGGGAAATTTATTTGTCCTCTGATATCATCCATGCTAATGCTTCCCTCCATTAGCTCAGATAATCAAGAGTTGACTATACATAGAACTGTGGGGATTACAAAAGCACTTGTAGTCTAATGAGAGAGTGGAAGAATGCTGAAGGAATTTTTTAAAAAGGAGAGAGCAGAAAGAAAGCCACAGATATATACATAAACCAGTTTATACAGCCCTAGCTAAGCAAAAGCATTATAAGGGCTATATAACGGAATAAATGGAACAAATGCCACTAGAACATGAGTGTATAGTCACACAGCACGTGCCATGAGGCATTAGAAAGCTGAACTATCATAAAAGTGTGTCAGGGTCTAGAGGAGGCCTTATGTGGCATTTGGGAGAAGCAAATTCCAGTTACTGTCATTCTGGTTGACTCCAATCTCCCTGAAATTAGTATATCACCTAAAAGGATGGTTTTAGACTGTAAATCATGTGATGCCCACATAAAATCAATGGAGGACCAGTTGTCAATATTAGGAGTAGCCTAGCCATACTACATACCAGGAAGTACTAAGTATGGGTATGGTTTCAGGGTTCATGTGTTAGAAGTTTGGGCTCTGGTGTGGCAATGTTAAGAAGTGGTAAGAGGAGTTGGATCAGTGGCTCTGTGGTTATGGTGCTTGCCTGGCATGCACAAGGATGTGGGTTCGAGCCTCAGCATCCCACTTACACAACAAGGTAACAAGGTGTCAGAGCAATGAAAGTCACATGAAAAACTAATAAAATTGATTCTCTTTCTCTCTCTCCCTCTCTCTCTCTCTCTCACTGTCCCTCTTTCTTAAAAAAAAAAAAAAAGAAGTGGTGAGATTTTTAAGAGGTAGAGCCTTAGTGGGGACTCTTAGGTCTTTGGGATACTGCCATTTTAGAACCCTGATTAGTTCTTAAGACCCAGTCTCTGGCTTCCTGTCTCACAAAGTGGACTCTCCATTTCATGCACATCCCCAGTAGGGTGACCTGCATTATGTGATGCAGCCTTGGGTTCTTGACTAGAGCCAGACCAAAGCCAGCACCCTGCCCTTCAGCCTTTCAAACTGTGAGCTAAGTAAGCCTATTTTCTTTATATTCACAAGCCTTAAGTGTGTCTTTCTAGTAACAGAAAATGGACTAATTCAGGAAGTTACATCTAAGGAAATTGAAGAGTAATTCCAGTTCATGCCATGAGTACGTAGCTCCACACCATGTTGATGGCATTGATCGCTAGAAATGCTACCATTTTCCTCACTATTCTTGGAGATTAAACATTATCACTACTTCCTTCCAGTAGTATAGGAGTGATCACTGCCCCAACAGTGTCATGAAAGAGAAGAGATTTGTGTAATTACAAAGAAAATTAAAATTTTCATTTAATATCTTATTGTTATAGGAAATAAGCTATCAGGGTATTCCATTACAAATTAAATAAAGCAATTGTGACTGCTATAGCAATGGTTTTGTATAAGATCATGAAGTTAGCAGGCTGTCCAGTTTCTGAATGAATGTTTGTGGTATGTGATCTTGTCAATGCTGTTTTCCTCCTCCCTAGTCCTGGATACCAGCTCCTTCACATTCACCAAGAGAGTTACATGGCATGAATTTGTAATATTGCCCCTAAAAAGTATATATATATATATATATGTGCATATATACATATAGGCATATACATATTTTCATGAAATCATTCACCAGTATTTAGTGAAAATCACTAAATTCTTGAGAAATAAGTCCATCATTGCAGCAATGGCCTTCTAAGTACTGGAGTAAAACAGGCAATGAAGGCCTAAGAGTAGAAATGAGACATTTGCAACAGAATTCAAGATTAACTAAAAATATTAGAATCATGAGGCTTCATTAACCAGAATGAAAATATTCAGTTAAAGCATGAAAGTAAAGAAAAACAGCCTTAAATGCAATGTCTCACTGGTAAAAATGAGGCACAGTCATTATTAGGATTCTCCAGATACAGGAAAGTACACATTTGGACATTCTGCTTGAGTATGCACTCCAGAATGCAAAGATGAATATTAATTATTAGAAGAAATTAATTCCTCACTCATACTTCCCCCAAGATAACTAGGCAAATCTTTTCATAATTCAACCTTAACAGGCAAAAGGCAGAATCCAGGTAAGGAGAAAAGATGATCTTTCTAGATCAGAGAAAGCTTTTTATACTTTTTATGTACACAGTAAGGTGTTCTTTTTAAGTAAGAGAAGAAGAATATTCTTTCTGCACTGGAGACTATAAAAACATTTGAAGAAATGAGAAGAACCAGAGACTCCAACCCAGAGAACTCTGGGTTAAACTGACATAGTCTATCATCTAAATACTGGTCTGAGACCAGAGTGGCAGAGTAGATGCCACAGAGAATTTGGAAAAACAGAATGAGGGACATAAGGAAGGCAAAGACATATGAGCCATACACTTCGAAATGCTGCAGAGGGGTGTACAACTGCTGAACAACTCCCTCCCAGGAGCCAGACTCTGTGATGAGAAAGATGTTTGCATCTTTACCTATTGGGGGACTCCCACACTGGTGTTCTCACTTGCTTAGAGTCATCAACAGGAGGTTTGTGATGGCCTCCACATCCGACTGACCAACCCTAAGAAGCGTCCAGGGAAGGAAGGCTGACATCCAACACTTGAGCAACCACTTTAGTGAGAAGAGGGCAAATAACTGTAACGAGATACGCTTACGAGTGTAGAAGACATGAACACACATACTTCACCAGCCTCAAGAGCTGAAAGTACACATTCTAGGTGTTGGAAATAAAACACCAATGCTCTCAAGCCTAGATGTGCCGAGAAGATTGATGTCCAGGGATTTTTTTTTGCCTCCCACTAAATCTAGAGTTTTTAGCTTTTTAAAGAGTACTGGGTTGGAATTGCACAGTAATTATTAATATATTTTGTGTTCATTTTATTTTTAATGTTTCATGATTTTAAACCTTAAACTTTTGTTTTATTTATATTTTAGTCATTCTGATAGGTGTGGAAAGATATTTCATTATAGTTTTAATTCACTTTGTTTAATGATTTATGATGCTTAGCTTTTCATGTATTTTCCAACTATTTATCCTCTAATGTAATGTTTATTTATGTCCTTTGCCGATTCTCTAATTGGATTGTTTCTATTTTTTGGTTCATTTTAGTTTATACATGACAGTAGAATCCATTTTTATATAACTGTAAGCATGGAATATAATTTGCTTTAATTCTATTTCCAGTACCTCCTCCTCCCCTCCTCTCCCTCCACCCCTGTTCCCTTCCCTATAATCTACTGATCTTACCACCATTTACCCCATATTTTTTAAAATTAGTTTCTTGTGGATGTACATGTTGGTGTGCTTCACTGTGATATATTCTTATATGCATATGGGAATATTAGTGTCAGATTACATTTCAGAAGTTTAACTATAATGTGTATTGGTGTAAATTCTTTAGATTTTTGTCCTATCAATAGGGCTCTCTCAACTTCTGAACCTATGGTTAAAGTCTTTTTCCACATTTGGGAAGTTTTCCTTCTTTATTTCACCACAATCTGTTCAGTCCCATTGTACTTTTCCTCTTCTTTGGGACTCCCCAGATAAGGACAGTAATTTATCATTATTTGCCTACTGGTCCTTTAGACACTGTCATTTACCTTTTTTTTTTAAGTTCACCCTTTCTATGTTCAGATTACATAAATGGTTTTAATCTCTCTTTAAATTCACTAATTCTATTCTATTTCATTTCTACCTACCAATGAACCCATTCCATTTCATTTAATTTTGGTTACTACATTTTGTTCTATAATTTATTTCTTGTACTGGTAATTTTTCCATCATTATAACAGATATCTAAGATAATAAACTTATAAAGAGAAACAGCTATTTTGGGTTACATTTTTTAAAGATTCAGTACACAATGCATTGGTCCCATATCTTGACCATGTGGTGAGGTGCTACATCATAATGGGAGCATAATTGCAAAGCAAAATCATTCATCTCATGATCAGGAAGCAAAACAGAGAAAGGGGAGGGGACCAGAGTCCCACAGTGCTCTTCAAGGACATGCCCACCATGAACTATAGGCCTTCCCCTATGTACCAACTTGTTTTAGTCAGCTATTTCACCACTGTGACATAGAGCTCCAACAAGAATAATTTTAGAGGAGCAAGGGTCTATTTGGGGGCTCATAATTTCAGAGGTCTCAGGCTATAGATAGCTGGCTCCATTCCTTAGAGCTCAAGATGATGCTGAGAATGTGACAGAAGGAAGTGGCTCACATGATTATCAGGAAGGAGAGAGAGAGAGAGTTCTGTTTGCCAGAAACAAAATATATACCACTGAAACATGACCCCAACAACCTACCTCCTCCATCCACACCCTACCTGCCTTCAGGTGCCACTCAGTTAATCTCAATCAGATAATTAATTCACTGATTCGTTGAAGGATCTCATTACCCAATCACTTCTCCTCTAAGCCTTCTTGCATTGTTTCACACATGAGTTTTTGGGAGATACCTCACATTCAAACTACAGCACATTTGTTAAAGGCTCACAGTCTCCTAATATTACCACTATAGGAAACAAACCTTTAACACATGGGCATTTGAGGAACATTCAAGATCCGATCACACCAATACATTTTTAAAACTTTCATTTCTTTGCTGAGGTGTTTTATTGTTTTTATTTGTTTCAAGACTGTGCTTTACTGCTTGCATAAGTGTTTTTGTAATGGCTGTTTTACAATACTTGTCAAGTAATTCTAACATCTATGTCATCTTGGTGTTGGCATCTGTTTATTGTCGTTTCGAATTTACGTTGTGATTAACCTACTTCTTGGTATGAGTGATTTGTCTTTATTGTAACACATATATCTGGAATATTAAATTATGATATTCTCAATCCTATGAAGTATTTGTTTTTTATAGCAGGCATTACACTTTTGCAGTGTAGCAGGAGGGCAGATAGATGAGTCATGCTGACACCCTCTGGGCAAAAGTGGGGCAGTAACTTACACTATTCATTTTTTTTAAGTAAACACAACACAGAAGATCAGCTTCCCAAGTGACCCCATGAAAAGCTAAAATGTCAATATTTTGTATTTGGGAGGATAAATAAAATATACCATTAAAATGTTAAAAAGAAAGTAATCTCAGTCTAATTTGCTGTCATTCTTGCCAATTGTTGAAATGAAACCAACCTTTGTTGTCTGGTTTAGCTTAATAATGGTGAGCTGACTCGGGTCTGAGCAATAGCAAAGAGACAATGACCATTGTGGTTGTTTATCTCCAGAACGGTTATATAAAAGAAGTTCTAGGATCTCCATGGTCGGTTATCTAACAAAATATTCCTGGTGATCAGACCACTCTCTTTACCATAGTAGTGCTCAAGTATTATAGAATTCATGTTCACTTTATCATTCCACACAAGTGCTACTGCTTGAATCTGACATTCAGAGGCTTAATATAAGCATTAAAATATAAGAAACCTTTCCAGCTGTGGCAACGCTTACAAGCATATACAATTACAAATTTTACCATATTTTACAAGATGTTGGTGATCCCCTAACCTCTAAAACTCTCTCAGTGTCTTTGTGAAGTAAATACATTTTGAGTCCTTTTGAAAAATATAATTATGGAGGGAGTTGTTCACAGTTAATTCCAATTAGATAGTTAGTCTCCAAAAAGTTTGAGATTCCTTCTCCATGCCACATCTAACAATTTATGGACTTATGGCACCTCAAATATATTAGGTGCTTTTTCAAGGCCAACCAGAGAATTTATCTGCTGCTTTCAATCTCTCTGAAGTCTTTTTTCTCTGATCTCTAGATTCCGTTTGAAAGGGTCCACTTGATTAATTCAAGCCAACTTGGATAATCTCCCTTTTTTGTTAAAGTTGACTGATCAAGAACTTAAAATGCATCTTTACATCTGATATAGCCCTTTCTCTTTTTCATTTAGTTTATATTAATCACAGAAATAATATAACTTACTCTCACATATCCCACCTACTCTCCAGGGGAAAGAACTACACATTGTACATATACCAAAGGACAATTACAGCTTTCTCCCCATTGCACCCCTCAATCATCACTTTAAAAATTCCTTACAAAGTACTACTACTTAATTTATACAATTTTTTTCCAGCAAATTCACAAAGAAAGTATAATTTCAACTCCACGAGAAAAGAAAAATATTACAAACTGAAGACATTACATGAAAAAGAAAACCCTGCACTCCAATATTACTTATGAATACAGATGCAAAATTCCTCAACTAGGTACTATCAAGTCAAATCCAATAATATAGAAAACAGATAATTTGTTACAACCAATCGTGATTCAGCTGAGGAATGTAAGCCTGGTCCAGCATTATAAAACCAATCAAAAAATTGTTATATTAATAGTAAGCCAAAGAAGAAAGCCAGATCATCTTTTCAATAAATTTAAAAATTTAAAAATTCAATATTTATTTATGATTAAAAGGAAAAGGAAAACTTTCAGGAAACTAGGAATAGAGAAAAGCTTTTGAACCAAATAAAAGGATTCTGGTTAAAACTGAAAGTTGTCATTATATTTAGTGATACAAAACTGAATAATTCTCCTTAGGAAATTGGAGGGAAGG
>PVKS010010308.1:0-16256 GCA_004027875.1 Aplodontia rufa
TTTTTTTTTTAGTAGTGCTCAGGTTTCTGGAAAAGTTTTTTTTATTATAAAATAAGAAAACATTTAATATCTTACAGAGTCACACACAATTAATGGATATTCACAATGAAAGAGACAGCAGTGCGTTGGTGTAAACCAAACTTTGTTTTCCTGAACTCCATTTCCATTACCCCTTTAAACTGGGTGCCTGCTCACTCCCTTAGAAATGGTTACCAGCGATCTCATTATCAAATTAATGCCTCTTTTCTCCTCTGTGACATCTCTAGAGCACTTTATATTGTTCCAGACCTCTTCGTCTTCACCCTTCCTTTTTGCTGACTTGCTGATACACCCTCCTGCTTGTTGCTGTTTTCCGTGTTGGTTTATTTTTGTTTTCCTTTTATCTTGGTCTTGTCCCCTTTACTGCTTCATAAGTCCTGAATGTTGGCAAGTTTTAGTCGGGAACACTCTTTCTCTTCTCTATAGCATTTTCCCTTATTTTCTTAGGTTTCAACTTCAGCTATTACAATTTCCGTCCTTTCCTACCTGTTTTTCCTCCGCCCAGGCCTTTTCTTCAGTGGCTTTTGTGAAGTGTCCCAGTTGTGATTTGGCCATCAACTCAAACCAAGTATGCTTAAAATCCATCCCCTCTTGTTCCTGTCTAAACTCATTTTGACTTCTGATATCGCTAATTTGGTCACTACAAAATTTAATTTCGCAGTTCCTTAGATTCTGTACTTTGGGGTTGATCTTTGGTTCTTATTTTCCTCATCCCCCATATCTAATGTAATGAATGGGAACGCCTCCCCATCTTTACTGTTAATGAATTGTAGGACTTTCAGAACGGGCTTAATTTCCTGGAACCTCAGTCACTTTAACTGTAAAGCAGGATTGCAACAGCGCCTACATCTACTGACCTCACCAGGGAGTAGTGAGACTCAAAGATTATTGATTGAGGGGCTGGAGTGAGCGGTGGTTCAGTGATTGGAGAGGTTGCCTGGCATGCATGAGGACCCAGGTTCAAATCCCAGCACCACATACACAACTCAGTGTTGGAGAAACCGATGAAAAAAATGAAAAAAAAAATGAACAGTTTAAAAAAAGAAATAAAATTGATTCTCACTCTTAAAAAAAAAAAAAAGAAAATTGATTGAAAGCAGTTCCAGACACAAATCTTTATGCAAATCAAAACTGTTAAATCCTATCTTCCTCCTTCCTGTGGGTCTTGGATTAGCACCAGGCCATTCTCTCTCTCAAGCACCCAATTCAGCTCTCAGCAGCCACCTCACGCTTGGATGGTGCACTCTTCTGACTCACTTCTGAGGGCTCTCAACTGCCACATGAAGTTATTTTCTACTAAAATTGAGTAATAATTTGCTATTAGACAGGCAACTGACTCTAAAGAACAGTAATGTGCAGTGGGTGTGAAAGCGAGCTAGTTCACTGTGGCCTGGTGACTGGGCCAAGAGGAGATAATGCTGCTCCGGCCATAAACGTTCTAGTAAAAGTCAAATGTGACTTAGTGTGCTGCCTATAACAATAAGGCCGGCTGGGCTTCTCAAGACGTCGTCCTCGTAAAGTGATCTGCTGCAGCACTGATGTGCTTCTCAGTGAACTCAAAGAGAGCTGGCTGGTTAAGGTCTCTTTAGCTGTGACCTTCGGGATCGTAAATGGGAAGCCATTTTCTCCTCTAAAGTCATATGTTTTAAACCACACTTAATCACACCACTCAGAAACAATCCAACAGTGCAATCTATGTCACCAAATCTGAGAGTGGACTCTATTCACTTGAAGATTTACGATGAAACCTACCTGTCTAATGAGGATAAAAATAGAACTTCATATAGAACCAGTATTTTATGGTATCTTTTTAGTTTGCATATATTTACATAAAATTTCAATGCTAGAAAATGTTTTACCTATTCAGGGTACTACATTGAGTAATCGATAACCAATACGGTGAATCTTTTTAATCTGAGAAATCAGATTTATTTATGTTGCAGTTTTGCATACAAACTTTTGTCAAATCAATTTGGAAATTTAAAAAAATATAATTATGAACCGAATATGGGAAATAATATGGAAATGAATGCTAAGGGACATGCGATTCAGATCAATTACAGAGGTATTAAAAGATGCAATGCTGTAACCACTAGCCAGTGTTACTATTCCTTAAAGTCTCCACTCATGTTCATTACTGTTGTTAAAAAGATCAATTTAATTTCCACAAAAGTGGCACTGAGGGTACAATCCATCCATACTGTGATTAAGAAGTGCCCATAACCATTGTAATGGCATTGTGTGAACCAGGTTATAGTTCTGAAAGTAAGTCCATTTGAAACATTTTAAAAATGAAACAAAAGAGAAAGAAATAGAAAAGCACAATGCCTGAGATACACCAATTAGAACCTATAAGATGACAACTTTTATTGTACAACTAACAATATCATATCTGGGGATTGATACAGTTTGTGAATTATTGGGATCACTTGTTTTCTATTACCTTTCCCTTATCATTTGAATAACTCATCAAGAACTGCTCAAGAAAGGATTAGAAACGGGAAGTAAATGAACCTCTTGGTATTTATATCATTTTTGGCAGAAATTAACAACTATTGTTTAAAATAATGCTTTTAAATTATTCACAAGAGGCAAGATATGGAAATAACCAAAGAGCCCATTAAAAAATGAAGTAATGAAAATATGGTGTACATATGCATAATGAAATGCTCAAGTCTTCACAGAGAAAGAGATACTGCTATTTGTGACAACATTGATCAACTAGAGGACATTATGCTATGTGACATAGGCTGGAAACAGAAAGAAAAATACTGCCTCATCTCACTTATATGTGGAATAAAAAAATTGTGCAGAACCAGAGCAGGGCAGTGGTTATCAGGGGTGAAGTCATAGGGTGAAGGAAATGCGGTGACTTAGGTCAAAGGGTACCAAACTGCAGTTATGTAGGATGGACCATCTATGTAACTAATGTACAGTATGACAACTATAGCTAATAATATTTGTTGTGTACTGAAAAAGTACTCCAAGACTAGAATTTAAGTGTTTTGATCATACAAAAAAAAGTAATTATGGAAACTGATGCATAGGATACACTATTTAACCAAGGGATCATTTTTTAAATGTATACATTATACCAAAACATTATCTTAAACGTATACCATTTTGAAAAACAGTGCTTGATATACAGTATATTGTCAATAAATGATAGCTATCACATACCAAAAAAATATAATGAATCATTTCCTGATATTTCTCAACTCTGTTCTTTCCCAACTTTATAGACATCTCCTTTTAAAAATCTGTGTTGCCCATGTCCTACTCAACTTTTATTCCACTTCCAGCCTTTTCTTCTGCTGTGGACACTGTCATGGAAGTTGGTCCTGGCAGGTCAGTTGTGAGAATTCCTTGGGCATGCTCCTCCGAGTGAGTTCCTTTAGAAATGCTAGCCAGCTCCCCTACACTCACCTGCAACTAGAGCTAGCAGTCTCCCTTCCCACTTCCTGCTAAGGTCCTCACATGGGCTTGCTGGGTTTTCAACCAAAGCTTATTGCTTCTCTGTGGCTCTCCTGTTTTCAGGACCACTGGGCATCTTGTGGCTCCTCTATGCTTCCTTCCACACAAATGGTGACAACATTCAGGACTTGGAGGTATGAGTGGCTTATTTTTATCTGTTGTACATCAGGTTGCCTGAATTTGGGCCATAAGTTATCAACTAGTTTTGTTTCAAATGGTGCTCAAATATTTATGATTTTGATATCTAGTTCTATCTGCTTTTATGTGGGTATTTCAAAAGATAAAAAGGTATACTGCTACCACTGCTAATGACTTCCCATAATCTTTTTTTTAAAATTTTTTTATTTTTGAACAACCATATGAGTTTTTAACAAAATAATATAAAATGTGTATATATTCTGGATATTGCAATAACCCCCAGGAGTGCCCCCCCCCAATTACCCTCCTTTATCCCACCCTTCCCCTTCCCACAATATCTCTAAAAAAATATTAGGTTGTAAAACATTACATCTTATCTGGATTTAACACATGCTAATAGACCAACTTTCTCACTGTCCCATAATCTTCTATTAGAACTTCTTTTTGACATTTAAAGGATTCTTCTTGCATTTAGTATTAAATCAACTCATTTGTTACTATACAATCTTTCAACAAATTATTTTAATAAAAATGTTACTGAGATATTGGAATATTTTACCTTCTACCCACCTTTCATTAAAAATGAAAAAAATAGACATTTATTATGCTATGTGCTCAGATGAATGGATGAATGATATTTTGTGTGTGTGTGTGTGTGTGTATCTTGGACAGCAATAAGAGATGATACATTAAGTAGAGAATTATGGTGGAAAGAAAGCCAAGCAGTTGCAACATCTCTTAGCTCCTCCTGATTAAGATGGGCGATTGCCACCTTTTCTGTGTCAGGGAAACAAATTTGTATATGTCTTGGATGTGAATCAACAGCATCATTAGTCAGCACGTGGAGTATTGACTTGATTGAAGTTTGCGTTTGCTACACTTTAGAGGACAAGTGAGAAACACTTTCTGCACTAGCGATCATTATACTACACAGTAGTCAATTTTACCAGAAAGGAAATAAAGAAAGATGGAAATGGAAAGAAAAATACAAAGTGTCTTATTTGGAAGTAGAAACAACCAAGTATGCAACTCCCACCTCTCTGAAGAAAGCATATACATACAGCTATCCATTTGTTAGTGAGATTTAAGATTTTGTGGAGAGGATTATGGGAGAAAGCAATGACTAGTAGTACTCCGCATCTCCGGCTTTGCTGCCTTCTCCTGTTTTAGGTACTTTAGTGGAAAACATTTGAGCAAGGTACTTCACAGCGCTTAACTAAAAGTTAAGTCCTTTGATTTTTATGCAGACATTTCACTACAGGCATACCTAAGTCTTACCTTCCTCGAAATGATATGAAAATAAAATCTAAGGCATCATGCAATTCTACCTATTTTCATGAAAGAGGAAAAGTTGGTGGTTTTTTCTCCAACTAACCTCGCACACATTTTTCTGTTTTCTTGCTAGGAGAGCTATACAGCCTTCCTTATCACGTGTGTATGCTTTATTTTTTCCTCTTACGGTTCCTTACAAAGTAAGATGTCTTCATAGACTAAAAGCATACAAAGCATTTACTTTGCAATTTTGGTACCTTTCTGAAATATATACAAATTCTTGGATGACAGGGGAACAAGAATATCCTAGACTTGTAGGGACAATGAACTTTAAATTCATCCCAGTCTAAACACATATACAATGTTTAAATGCCCTCCATGAGGCCCTAGAGAAGGGGTCTTCCAAATGATTCAGTACTTCCGCTATGAAAAGATGCATCCCTCAGGAAGCATCTCTGGGCACCTCTGACTAATGGTCTGTTTTACAGTGTTGGGGATGAAACCCAGGGCCTCATGTATGCTAGAAAAGTTCTCTACAGCCTTGCAGCTCCCCTAGTCCCTAGAAAGTCTTTACTATGAGTGCAAGTTCATCATCTTCACGGTTGCACTTGAAAGATCCTGGAGTCCATCGCACAGACTCATTCAGAACAGCTCAGCTGCCTGGCTTCTAGGACAGCCCACGGAAAGTGGTGGAGAGCCAATTCTGTGCTTATCTCTGCTAGATCTTCTGCTTTCTTTTATTCCTCCACTATGGAGTGGAGAATGGACTCTACCATTTTTGATGAACATGTCCTGCTTTTCTGAAACATATGATTGCACATACTATGAATGATACAATTTTGAAATTAATTCTCACTAAAATTCAACATTCTTTATCTATTCTCATGTTACATCAAATTTTCTCCACATTAAACTTCCATGCACTCAAGATTCAAGTCTACTTAACAAGCTACTGAGCACAGTAGGGTATTTCAAGGTCAAAACCAAAAGCAAGAGCTAAGAAAAAAGGAGATGTGACATGAATTCAAGCATAAAAGAAGAAAACTAAATAAAACTCTAGGACTTCAAGTCCTACTATAATTTTGAATAATTACAACAGATTAATTTTCTTTTTATGGAATAGAAGGCCATCTTCTTTTTACAAAGCAAATATCATTTCTCACTCAAAGTCTGTGCCAAGTATAACACTTTGCTCAGACTTGATGTTAAAAAAACTCTTTTAAATACATGAAAGACTTTTTCATCTATTCAAAATTTGTCATTTATAATAATTTTAATTTTAATTATTATGTGAATTATAATATAAATATAATAATTAGCCAAAGTAGGGAATTCAGATATGGAACTAATGGTTCTGATATAGATTCATTTACTGTGCCATTTAAGAAAAATTGCTTTAACTTTGAATTGAAAATAATCTTGTTAATATTAAGGAAGTTTTTATAGATTGATCATCACAAGAAAAATAGAGTGAAATAATCTTGATCCATTTGCAAATTAAAAATACCTGTGGTTAATCATTTCTAAAAGAATTACATAAGACACAATTACTCCCATCATTTAAAATAAATTCTTTTGTATTTCTACTTCCTAGATTCTTAGTATTTTAATATTATGACATATTAATCTTAAATTTTAATTTTCTGACAGAAATAATTCTAACCCAAGTGTGCCATAATTATGAACATATTTAGGTCAGTTTTTATTTCTGCCAGAAAAAAATTAAACAGTGGAATTGTTGGGAAATGTATATGTAAATGGAATACGTTCATTATTATGAGGAAAATGATTATTGCTAAAATTAAAATTTCTCTGATCTATATCCACCAATAGAAATGTTGGAGTATTCATTTTAACAGAGAACAGTTACTAAAGTCATAAGGAAGAAATTAGTCAACAGTTGGTACCCTAAGTACAATAATCTTTTTAAGAGGTAACAGAAGGATCAAATATCTAAACATATATCCTGTTCTTTAAATGACATAGTTCAAGTTTGTAAATGCCCATGTGAATTGTGGCTTTGAAGGCTTTCATTTATTTATTCATTTGATTCTCTCCAATTAAGACATTCCCTGTGATTACTGCCTGTCTATTTTCAAGGTTTTATGTACCATTAAAAATAATCGGTCAGGGCATGGTAATTAAGAAGGAATTAGAGCAGAGTGCTCAGTGAAGCACATTTTATTTAATACTTTTAATAATCCTTCCTAATGAAGGGAAGATAATATTTCATTAAATTGGAAACGTTATTTGAGTTTTAGGAATTTAATGAAAATACGTTGACCAGAAGAATAAAGTAAGATGGCATCTATGAAAGAAATGTATTTGGGTGATTATATATGAAAGGCAATCACTATGAACTTGAACTGATGTCTCAAAAACATTCAGTGATGTACAAAAATAAAATTCTAGTATATCAGGAAAGAAAGGGAGGGAATAAAGCCACAGACATTGAAAACAATCTCTTTCGTAATGCAACCCAGTTTCACCCATTTCCCCTGTATTTTGCTACAGTTCTAGAAAGCTGTCGTCTAACAATACGGCTTCCTAACTGAGGGGTTAAATCATTTCAGTTAGGTTTTGCCTAATCTTTCCTTCCTTGAAGCAGTTCATCAAAAGTGATTACCATCTTTTGCCTCCTCTCAGAAAAGAAATAAGAAATATTTGTTTTGGTGAATCTTTTTATTTTTCTTCCCTTGAGTGTTCTCGAATACTGAAATAAGACTAAGAAGTACTTTAAGGACAAAATTCAGTTATAAAAAATGTGTGACTTCAAGATTAAAAAAAAAAAAAGATCTGTGGATCTATGAAACGATTTCTCCACTTACTCTATAGGTTAGTCCACGGATCATGTGTTGCAGACCCCCAAGTGTTATTCACCAAGCAGCTGCACAGCAAGGTGCCAAACTTTTAGTAAACACATTTTCCTCCCAAGCAGCAGCCTCTGAATCCTAGCCTGGCTTTTTTCTCTGGCTTCTATCCTGGTGTCACTAGGGATTGCCAACAGAAGTTGAGGGCCACACCTGCCTGCATTTCTTTGATCACATTCTCTACTTGTCCTTGTTGTCCAGAAATATTCCTTGGGACAGGGAACTGCTGTGATTGGGAAACTGCTCAAAGGGCTCTTGCTATATGGCCAGGTCAGGATGAGGTGCCCTGAGCAGAAACCTTGACTCTGTAGCAGGTGTCTTACAACCCAAGTGGAATGTTTCACCATCCTGAGTCTCTATTTCTATTTTGGTCTAGACTCCAACAAATGGGTAGAAAAGACATCACTCACTTAGGAACCTAGGTCTCTGCTGATGTGAATTTATCTGGATATTATAGTAATTACAACTATACAACTGGGGTGCCAAAGATATACACAATTAAAGAGATAAGAACAGCCCTGTGGAATGTTAATATTGCTTGATGAATGTGTGTTATCACTTTTTCCATCAAACATGTGTCTATTTTAAATAGTATAATGCAAAACTCTTGGGAGTTTTTAAGATAAAATATGAACTCTGAAGGGATATATATTTGTGGTAGATACTTGAGGAAATCATATAATTTATTTTGGAAAAGTTACAGAATCACAGCTTGCATGCATGCTGAGGTTTATTTTTTCTTGATTTTTGCTGATAGAGGATACTGGGCATTTCCACCAGAAAGGATTAGAACTTTATTTTTTTATTTTTTAAAGAGAGAGAGAGAGAGAGGGAGTGAGGGAGAGAGAGGAAAAGAGAGAATCAATTTTATTTATTTTTTCACCTGGCCTTTGTTTCCCCAACAGTTAGTTGTGTATGTGGTGCTGGGGTTCAAATCCACATCCTCTCTCATGGCAGTCAAGCTCTCCAAGCTCTCCAAGTGCTGAGCCACCACTCCAACCCCAGGATTAGAACTTTATACCATGACAGGAACATTGGCTGGTATTTTGACATTTATATTCAGGTTTTATTAGGAAAAAACATTTTGTAACTTTGAATTCAAACCCGTATGCACAATTTAAGAATGGTCAGATTGTTTTTCCCAGTCAGGGAAATTAACTGATTAAGACAGTAATTTTTTTGAATTTATCTATTCTACTTAATTTTTAGTTTTTTAAAAATACATACCCAGAGGTCTACAAAAGTCCTAATGATAAAATGATGATAATAGTAATCACACTTACTTCAAATTGCAAGTGTAGACATAAAGACAAGCTTTTGGATCACTGGTTATTTGGTTGATATACATCTTTTTAGTTAATTTGATTTTGGTACTAGGAATTGAACCCAAGGGTGTTCTATCCCTGAGCTACATTTCCAGTCTTTTTTATTTTGAGACAGGGTCTTACTAATTTGCTTAGGGCCTTGCTAAGTTATTGAGGGTGGCCTCAAACTTGTGATCCTCCTGCCTTAGCCTCCCAAGTCACTGGTACTATAGGTGTACACTACTACACCTGATAGATACATATCTTAGTACTAAAAAAAAAAAGTAACATTTTATCAAACATTTTAAAACTAAACATCCTATCTGAAATGCATACCTAACACAATACACTCATCATCTAAGTCCACTTATTTGAATATGAGCTTCACAAGTCCATGAGAACAAGGATTGGCTCTTACCTGTTTTGTTTACTGCTGTATCTCAGGTGTCTGGCATGTAATATGAGCTCAACAAATATTAAAATAGATGAAGAGTGAATAGTCAATATGTCAGTTGGCTTTGGTAGCCTTCTCCCTCTTCAAATTTCTAATTACCTCCCTTCCTCCTTGCTGAAAATCAGTTGGTTTCTTATTTATTAAAGAGAGAGAGAGAGAATCAAAATGGCTTTCTAATCCTCTTTTCTCTCCATTTTCCTCTAAATGAGCATCCTCTGATAGATACATAGTGTGAGCCAGACAGATAATTTTAAGTTTCTAGTAGTCACATTAAAAAGTAAAAATAACGGGCTGGAGCACTGGCTCAGCGGTTGCTAGTGCTTGCCTTGCATGTTCAAGGTCCCGGGTTCAAACCACAGCACCACATACACAACAAAGAGTCAGAGCAACAGAGCAAGAAAAGCCAAATAAAAAACTAAATAAAATTGATTCTCTCTTTCTCTCACTATCCCTCTCTCTAAAAAAAAAAGAAAGACTTAAAAAAGTAAAAATATGTGAAATTAATTTTAATAATTTATTTAAGCCAATATACTCAATATATTATCATTTCAACATCTAACCATTATCACTGAGCTAATTCATATTCTATTTTATTTTGTACTCAAACTTTAAAATTCAGTGTGTTTTAGTCAACTTTTTGGTGCTATGATCAGAAAACTTGACCACTTAGAGGTTAAAAAGTTTATTTTGATTCACGGTATCAGAGGTTCATGCCGTGGTCAGGAGACTCTAGTTCTGGGCCAAGGGTGAGGCAGACCATCAAGGCAGAAGAGTGTGGTGGAGGAATGCTGCTCAGGACATGGCAGCCAGGGAGCAGAGAGAGCTCTTCTCTCCAAGGACAAAATACAGACCCCAAAGGAGCACTCTCAGTGACCTCCTTTTTCTAGCTACATCCTACCTACCTACAGCTACCACCAGTTAATTCACATCAGTGGATTAATCTACCAATTAGATCACAACTCTCATAATCTAATCATTTCACCTCTGAACAGTCTTGCATTGTCTCACATGTGAGCTTTTGGAGAACACCTCTTATCTAAATTATAACACAGTTTGTGTCTTACATCTCTTTCCAGATGTTCAATGGTACAAACACTGATCTCTGAGACCTACTTCATGCAGCAATGACATTTATCACAAATCACAGAATTTATGCCGAGAAATGTTCAGCCATCATTAAATTTAATGTAGAATTTCCAAAGAAACATTAGTTTTATCAAAACCTATTAAAAAGTAAGGAATACGAGTTTATTTGCATATTTGTTCTCTGCTGCGTTTCACGATAATAAACTTCTTTCAAGTTTACAAATAAGCATTTTAAAAAGATTTTAAAGCATGTGTAGATATTCATGATGGATATGATGGATTCTGATTAAAATCAGATACCCTTTTGAAAGTAACTGAGAAAATCCTGAGAGATGACACAAATGCAAGCTTCCGTTAAAATAAAAAGTCAAAAGAATGCTCAGTATAAGATCTGAGGAGGATGATAGAGCTTATTAGGAGAGAAATTAGTGGGAAATTGACTATTGAATTGAATTGACTGCCAGGTTGAATAGACACTGAGTGTTTTAGGAGAACAGCACTCTTATCCTGAGCCCGTACATGAAGACACGGATGCAAATGGAAGATTCACTTATTTACTTACACAGTTTATAGGGGAAATGATTTGCTTTGCTGTCTCATTTCTTTCCTACAAACAAGAGGTTTCAAAGCTAAGGCCCATGTAATCATTTTACATGAAGAAGAGTGTCAGTGTTCACAAAATGGATGATAACCAGTATATATTTTCTACAAGAACAAAATACATAGGTAATAATCACTGTCATTATCATCACTCAAAATAGACAATATTAATGACATCTATATGAATGGGTGTACACCTTTTGGTAATGATTTTGGCAATATTTACTAAATGCCTTTAAACTCTTTCTGTTTTGATGAATCTGTTCTAAGGAAATAATGTCTGTCCCTGAATGTTCATCATCCTACGTTTCTACTTACAATGAATGAAAATTAGCCTTAACACCCAGAGAGGCAGGACATCCTGGTGGTTACGAGGGTGGTATACGGAGCTTAAATCCTCACTCCACTAGTGACTGAATGAGCAAGTACTTAAGTTCCGTGCCTCAGTTTCCTTGTCTATGATATGAAATAATCCTAATATTTCCTAGGGTCTTCACCAGGATTAAAATAAGGTAATAAGTATAAATCACTTCTCTTAGTGAATTTAATAAATGAGCTGTTACCATTAATATGTTCTTGATGGAGCTAATTATCATAGGGAAGAGCCCAATTGGGGAACAGGTTCTACAACCCATTGGTTTTGTGAGCTCTGGTACATCCACAAGGGCGGAGGCATTGAATTTCATCACAGGATACACAGTGTCTCACATAGGAATTAATTTGTATAAATGTTTCCTGCGGTTTGGATTTCTCTGTGAAATACAGGAGATGCAGATGGGGTCACATTTTTATATCGTTAAAATGGATCATATCTTATAGACAAGGATGTGCCACAGCTTAATTGGTAGTGTGTGAGGAATCTTACATTTAATGCAGTCTGTGGTGAACAGAATCATGGTCCCCACAGACAACCATGTCCTAATCTCCAAACCCCATCGATACTACCTCTCTGCAGAATTCTGCTGACGTTGAGATGGGGAAATTATCCTGGGCTATTCAGGTGGATCCAATGTGACCACAAGGAGTCTTAGAAGAAGTAGGCAAGAAGGTAAGAGCAGCAGAGGTGATGGCAGAAACAGAATTTGGAATGATCAAATGAGAGGACACGAGCCAAGGACTGTAGACAGCCTCTAGAAGCTGAAACAGCAAGAGAACCGTTCTACCCTGAAGCCTGGAGAAGGAGCAGGCCCCGCCAGTGCCTCGGCTTAGTGACTCTGATTTTGGGCTTCTGACCTCCAGAGTTATGTGTGTGGCACTTTAAGCTGCTCGATGTCTGGCAATTTGTTACAGCAGCAATAGGAATAGAATACACAGTCTTAAATTAGAGTGGGAAAAAAGTTCATGTTGACTTTCAGACTCAAATTAGGCCCTTCTGCTTTCTAAATTGCCATCTGACAGCATAAGAGGCAATCAATATAAACTGTTGAATGAATGGTGAATGGAATAGTTTACGGCCATTGCAGTTGTGTATAGAAAGAGTTCATAATAAAATAGAAAAACGTCACTTGGAAAAAATAACAGTTTGTACTGCAAAAATATTAAAATGGGCAAACATCAAATTATGCATAAAATCATTTCAGAAGAAAATTAATTAAAAGATTAATAGTGACTGATTCTGCATGCTAGCACTATGAATGACGGTGAATGACTATCCTTTCACATTTTGGCAGGGCCCTAATTTTCTGAGTGGTATCATTTTCATAATGGAAAAACATACCAGTTTTATTTTAAACGTCAGTAGAAGTACAACTTGATACAAAAAATGCAACGTAAGAATATTGTTATATTAAATCCTATTATTTATGCACCAACAATTTAAATCTAATTAGTAATTTAAAATCTTCAAAATAATAAATCTAGCAGGTCCCAAACTGTGGTCATCATGAGTCTGTGTTTTGATATTGCATATATTGGCTCACATTCAGAACAATGAAGCTATGATTAGCACCAGAAATCCTCTGCTGAGCAGTCACTTGAGCTCTGTGACCAAACAGAGGGCTGTGGAGGTTGTGATGGAAGGAGATTGGCAGTGAGGTACCTGAAGAATGATTCTGTTTCACTTCCATGTGGAAAGATGAAAGAGACTCCCAGAACTGTGGCTGATTGACTTTGGATAAGTCATTGCACCCTGCCCCCATGCACTGGGTTCTCTCTGTGTTTCCATGTTATAAAAGTTTAGGACTAAATTATCTCTATGAATTTTCCTCTCTCTAAAATGCTATAAATGCAGTTTGTGATGCATCTTGCATGTGATAAATCTTACATTTGTATATTTATATGCACATGAATACACTCCATGCACATGTGGACATAAAGACCCTGATTATTAAACAATGAGACTGATCCAAAAGGTCAACACAAAAGATTTATACTCCTGCTATTTTATAGTTTCATTTTGTAGTTATACAGGGATTGTTGCAAACTAACTTTCACTAGATTCCTTGCATCATAAAATCTGCTGCTAATACTATCATCAGCAGTTATTTCACAGTATATTCTTTTTCACAGCACCAGAAAATAAACTACGTGCCACGTTAAAAGGCTTAAACATGTATGAGGGTTCACAGCTGCTGCAGGGGCAGCAGCAGCCAGTGTCTGGCTGGTCACGGAGACATTGGCATTGTCTGCTGTTTGAGAATGCATTCAGAATCTCAGGTAAGATGTCCACTTTCTTTCGTGAGAACTGCGCCATTAACAAAATTTAGTTAGAGCCAACTAAATACAGTGCCTGATAATTTCCCTACAACTATGATATTAAATGAGGATGCTCTTTCTGGAATATGTGTTATATAAAATTTTACTAGAAGTTTGAAATTCAAAGGATATTTATTATGGGTTTTTTTTCCAGGAAATATTGATAGAATACCATACTACTTTTTAGAAAGAATTTAGTTTATTTAATCTGGATCTTAAGGAATTTATGAGTTTTATAGGGTACAATGAATTCTGTTCAGATTTAGCCTTAACGCAAAGCAGAAACGTAGATGTCAGAGACCAGTCCTGGTGTATTTCTGTGGATAGTGTTTCAAGGTGGAAGAGAGATCATGTCCACCTGGCCAGACAGGGAAATGGTCAAGGAAGCTTATGGCATCAAAGGCTGTTTGGCTGCCAAATTAAAAAATGAGGTGGAAGGGGAGCGGTTTCTTGGCGGAGAAAATAGAATGATCAATGTCTTTGTGGCATGGAGCATTTGCAGTGTGCATAGTGAAGAGCTGAGAGCGAACATGGCAGCAGTTCCAAGTCCAGGTGGAGAGGTGTGGAATAAAATTTCAATGATAATATCTGGATTGCCAAGGCCTTGAAGGCCCACATAAGACCACACAGACAGAAGAGAGCCAACTAGCACTATAAAGCAATTAGTTAATCGATCTGCATGCACTCAGTTGGTGTTTTTAGCTCTGTAGTTTATAAGGCATTATGATTATTCAGCCAACATGTAAACAAAACGCCAAGCAACTTTTCTGCATATCGTACAATGAATCAGAACTGGACTCGTATGCGTTTGAAACTCCGCAAGGGAAGAGTTCTTTAACTACTCTGGTGTTTCTGGTATGATTGATGTTGGAAGGGGTAATGTCCCTTGCACTCTACCATCTTCGAGTGAAAGTTATGCATACTGGGGGTCCAGGAAATCTAACCTTTTGGGGGGAGAGAAGGTGACTTGGTCACACAGGCTGTATTCATTTTCTCTAGGTTCCCCAGTTCCATCCTTCCAGACAGGAACCTTTCTATAAGGGGCTGGGCTCTGGCCCTCATCATAGCTCTTGGTCCTTGTCCTGTTTATTCTTGGCACTGGTACTAAATCTACTTTCTGCACATGAAAACAAGATACTGATTCAGCATGGTGCTCTGTTTTAGTGTATGCATAGGAGTGTGCGCATTTATTTACAACCTTATAAATACACACATTATGCAAAATGGTAGCAGCAAACACCATCTTCTTGTTTTCATATCATATCTATCCTTCTATAGTGACCACTTTTTTTTCCCTAGATAGTTTGGGACCATTTTGAGAGCAGACTGTTCAATTGTATCACACATCTGGCTAACACACAACTAATATTTATTCATCAAATGATTTAAGTCCAGTCTTTCAGCCTCCAGGATATGCTGTATTTCCTCCTAGGATTAGGAAAACAGCTGGTTAACATACTTGGTATAATAGGACAAAAGGATATGGTTTCTGTTTTCCTTTAGATGTGTAAAAGGCAAGATGCCCGTTTCTTTAAGAGCTTCTGAGATAAGGGATACTGACCCCATCATCTGAAAGCCATCGATCAGCATGTAAGCGTGTGCGCACATGTGTGTGAGATCAGCCAGCTTGAAACTGACAAATCATGTGCTAAATATTAAACACAGGTGGAGCTACAAATGGCTACAGTTCATGGGCCAGCATGGTTTTCATGTGCAACACTTGGCACTTACCTCAATGAAGAAGATACTGGCTGCTGATGTTGGATGGTGATACATATAGACTGTCACAAGTACGCCTGCTACTATAATGAGGACCAGAATGAGGATCCCAACAACGAGGCCAGCGTGCAGGGTTCCCCCTTTCTTCTCAGCCGCACTGTCATCTGTGGAAGCTGAAAGAACAGCCCAGCTGTCAGGGTTTGCATATGTGAACCCTTAAGTCTGAATTTTCATTTGGATGTAAATTTATGTTTTTAATAAAGTAGCACAGACTTCTTTTCACTTCCTGTTCCATGTTTCTTGTCCATATACCAATTTTAGAGGTCATATGGGCAATGAAAACTCCATATTATTATTTTTTAATTGTTTTTTTTTTTTTTAAGAGAGAAGGACAGTGAGAGAGACAGAGACAGAGAGAATCAATTTTTATTGAGTTTTTCACATGGCTTTTGTTGCTCCGACACTTAGTTGTGTACCTGGGTGCTTGGGTCTGAATCCGTGTACTTGCGCATGCCAGGCAAGCGCCATAATCACCGAGCCACCGCTCCAGCCCCCAAACTCCATATTATTAATGAATAAAAATAAATTTATAGCCATTTGAATATA